>OMKZ01001040.1:0-10721 GCA_900302535.1 Neoniphon sammara
CAGCTATAACAGCAGATGGACAATGCAAGCCTTTTTTATTTTTACAGATCAGATCTGTCTGGCTGGATGGAGGGAGGGTGAAATACGGGTTCAGAGTGCTCAGGGTTGTGCATCACTGAAAGTGCTATATGTGAGCATTGGTGTTTAGGTCTGTGAGACTGGGAGTAGAAAGTCTAATGATCTTAGAGGCTGTGTTTGTGTGTGTGTGTAATTTTGGGGAGTTTGTTCTTGTTGGTGATTGTGGCTTAGTGAAGTAGCAGATGGAGCAGTAGAGGAGGACAGGCTCTATGATGCTTCTGTATCAGCGTGTGTGTGTGTGTGTTTGTGTGTGCGTGTATACGCGCATGTGCAGGCATGTGTGTGTTCAGTGGTAGGAGGCAGTAATTGGGTCCAGTCTCTCCTGCCTGCCTGGGAGTGTCTCAACTGGGCTCTGTCGCTCTATGGCAACCGACCTCCATGCTGCAGGACTCCACCCTCCCCTCCCCTCCCCTCTCCTTGTCTGCAAAGGATCCATAGTGTGAAATATTGATGGCGTGTTGCAGTGGGGCTAACTAACCAGAGCCCCTCCACAGGCCTAGAGAGAGAGCCCCGCTCTGAGGTTTAGATCAGGGGGAGCTCCCCATGCCCACGCCCTGCAGCATGCTCTCCTGTGGCGCTTGTCATGTCACTGTGAGACACCTCCACTTGGCTGCCTGTGTCAGCAGTGGCCATGCGCACTATCACTCGCTGTGCTATTTATGGGAACCCGTGAGGTCGCCAGGAGGGTGGCAGGGAGAGGGAGAGGTTTTCTGCAACACTGCAGCCTGTATCCTATTCTAAAACGACGAGACGCGGCTGCACAGGGACTTCTTGTTGCTGTGGCTGCCTCGGTTTGCATAAATAATTTAGGCAGTGTTGTGTATTTAGCTAAGTTCTTTTCACTGATGAGTGGATTAAAACATAGAGTATCCTTACCAAATATCAAAGAAGCATATTCATATGTCCTAAATTCAGATGCATATATCCTCCCTTGATGCAGGTCTCTGGAGTTATTCTTTGCGAGCAGTCAGAACAGCAAGCTCCTGTACGGAGAGCCTCCCAGCTCCCCTCGGGCCAGTCGAAAGTTCTCCTCCCCTCCGCCCCTGGCGATTGCTAAGAATTCGTCCCCCAACCGCCGACGCAAGCTCTCCCTCAACATCCCCATCATCACTGGGGGCAAGGCTCTCGACCTGGCTGCCCTCAGCTGCTCCTCAAACGGCTATGCAAGCATGTACTCCTCCATGTCCCCGTTCAGCAAGACCACCTTGGACATCAACAAGCTCTACGTCTCCAGCCCGATCACAAGCAAAATCTCCGATGAGGGAGAGGGCAAGACAGACAAGGCGGAAGATACCTCTGCATGCAAACAAGGTATGCTACCCTTTTTTTTTGCTTTACCTATCACCAACATCATAAAAATCCTTGATTATTTTGAATTTAATTTGCCTGTACCCACATGCTTGTTTTTGGTTTTACTTACATAGATCTCTCTGTGCGGGAAGAAAGCGACAATGATCAAAACCAGAGCGATGAAGCAGACCCAGAATCCTCTCCCACCAAGTCACCAACCACCCCCAAAAACGTCAAGTGCAAAAACTCTTCAGGTACATTGTGTCCCAGACAGAGCAGTGACATCATTACGACTCAGTAGTGTCATCTCCAAGCTCCTGAAGCACACACTGGCATGCCACCTGTATCCCATGTCCAAGCCAATGCCACATTAATCAGTGAGCGCTGCACATTCTTGCATTTGACCAAAGACGTAGGGGTTGCGTAAAGAAAGCAAAGTGAAAGGTTTGAAACAATCTTAAAATTTAAATATGCATAATAAAAAAAGGTAATTGTTTCTCGATAGAAATAAAAGCTTGGACTCAGTGTTAGGCTGTGATTGATCAATCTGTCAACATTTCCTTAGCAAAAAAAAGTGTATTATCTCAGAGGCATTGAATAGGGTCTAGTATAAGCCATATGAAATGTAAATTGGTGGATGGGTGGATGGTTGTGAAGATGTGGGGAAAGCCAATGCTTGGCTTGAGTAGGTGTTAGGGAAACTTGTGTCATAGCAACTACATCAGGAGCGTGTTTTCCCTTCCGCCCCCAGTAATGAAGTCTGTTTCACTGTAGCTAAGATTCTCTGTGCCTCACAGATCCTATGACAAAATCATGCAATAGATTTTAAAAAGCAGAGACTGACCTGAAAATCATGAATTAACTGAAACTGTTAAACAGTTGGCATCTCACATAGTGTGGGATTTTTAGCTTCTTATGATGTCTCTATGTTCTCAGGATTTAAACACAGCAGACTGCGGAGAATCTGTTGATTCCTCTGTTATGCTGATATTTGGTGGCTATATTTAGCTGCAACCATCTTGAATATCAAAGCCTCTTGTAAAGAAAATTCTGCAGGGAGAGAGTAGTGTTAGCCTGCAGTGCCGCCTAGTGGAGGCATGAGCAAAGAGAAGAACACATCCTGCCTCTGTAGTCTGCACTGATTCAAAATCAGACAAATGGCCCAGAGAGGAAACCAAGAAAGAGCCTGTATGAAAACCACAAGCTTCAGATAATGACATTTTCTTGGGTGGATCCTTATTTGTGAAGGTAACAACTCTGCCAATAAATTTTCTATTATGTCTCCATTCACAAAGGGACTACCCACACAGTGTCTATGGCATCAGACTGCATCTCTTGCCAGCTTACAGAGGCAGTCTTTTTTGTTAAAACTGTGCTTCCCTGTAGAGTTCTCCCTGTTTTCCTACAACAACGGCATGGTGATGTCCTCGTGTCGAGAGCTGGACAACAACCGCAGTGCCCTATCAGCTGCATCTGCATTCGCTATTGCCACAGCAGGAGCCAATGAGGGCACCCCTACCAAGGAAAAATATCGGCGGATGTCCCTCGCCAGCACAGGTACACACACCTAACCACACCCATAAGGACTGAATTGCAACTTTAATTTTAGGATAAAATACATGTTCTACCAAGAATGACAAATGGCCACTGACCTTAGATTCTTTAACACTCCAAAATTGTCTTTACCAAAACAATATATACCATAATGCTGATGAGAGCTGCCTGTCAAAACTCATATGAAACATTTTCTCCAGGCTTCCCTACAGATCAGAGGAATGGAGACAAAGAGTTTGTCATCAGAAGAGCTGCGACCAACAGAGTCTTAAATGTTCTGAGGCACTGGGTGTCCAAACACTCTCCGGTAAAACATCCCAATAAAATACACTGTGCATTTATTGTACAGGCCCAATCCATCACTGCAGTGTGGCTCCCCCTGCTGAAACACTGCTGTGGATCCGCTGGCTTTGTTATGGTTACAGTTTCTTATTGCCACAGATTGCTGTTGTCAAATGTTGATCACATCAAGATGTTTCCAGGGCAAGTTTTGTGGCAAAAATCTAAAACATAAACAGTAAACCTCGGGTATTTGTGCCAGCCCATCACAATCAAAGAGAAAGGGCTTCTTTCTAGACTTAATGTTTTACCCTTTAAATTCAACAATCATGCAGAAAGACAGCAGCCTCTACAGACCATAATCCAATGCAGCCATAGATTGCCTATATGCAGATGTGACACAATTTGCATGTGATATATTCTTTAAGGATGACTATTGATTGATGAAAGTCCAAAGTATTTTGCAAGCCATCTATTTTTGTGCTCTGTGCTCCTCCAGGACTTTGAGAGCAACAATGAGCTGAAGACAAAGGTTATTGCCTTCCTGGAAGAAGTGATGCATGACCCTGAGCTGCTGACCCAGGAGAGGAAGGCAGCTGCCAATATCATAAGGTACTCCTATGTGGTTTTAGATGTGGGACAAGAATTTACTACATGTAAACTCACAAACTTAATGAATATGAGCACATTTACTGCACTCAATACATAGAGCTCGACAAATGTTTTTCTTGTCTATCAGGACTCTAACTCAGGAAGATCATGGCGACAATCAGATCAGCCTAGAAGAGGTGACAAAACTGGTGAGTAACATCAACGGCTGCCCTGCTCTAACTAAATTACCAAATGGAGCTGCAATAGAAGAGCGTCCCATGCCACTAATTGAGAACCCATAAAATCAGCCCATTTGCTCAAATGAAATTCTGGTTCCTGGTATGCGCACTTCCCTGCCTGCAGGAAGTGAGGAATTAAAATCTAAGAGCAAACTACAAACTGTCCCTTTTTCTATCCTTTGGGGCAAAACAGTCACAGACCAGCCATGTTTTTGAGCATGACTGTGCTCTATAGAGTTTAGTGATGTCATGGTTGATGCTTTCTGGGTGTTGAAGTTCTAAATTTTTCAAATAGTTCCCTCTGGCTTCCATTTAAAGCCACCAACATGGTGCCTAGAGCAGCTTTGGGAAATGATGTGTTGTTTTGTGTCTTTTAGGCGGAAGGCTTGAAGGCCGAGCCCTTTGAGAACCACTCCGCCTTGGAGATCGCAGAGCAGCTCACCCTACTGGACCACCTGGTCTTTAAGGTCATCCCATATGAGTGAGTACCATCACACCTTTATATATGTTTGTGGTCAAGAAGAAAACACATAAAGATTCAGTGTTCACTTTCTGATGCTGATACACTTCTCTTTATTTTATTTTTTTTTAACATTCCACACTATATCGCTTTGCAGAGAATTCTTCGGACAAGGCTGGATGAAGAATGACAAAAATGAGAAGACACCATATATCATGAAGACAACAAAGCACTTCAATGATGTACATTCCAATCAATAAAAATGATCCTCCACAATAACTGGCATAATATTGATTTTTTGCCATAAATTGAAAAGTAAACCCTTCCTTTTGTCTTTTCCCCTTGAAAGATAAGCAACCTAATTGCCACAGAGATCCTGCGCTGTGAGGATGTGGTCACCCGGGTAGCAGTCATAGAGAAATGGGTGGCTGTAGCCGACATCTGCCGCTGCCTCCATAATTACAACGCCGTGCTCGAGATCACCTCCTCCCTCAACCGCAGCTCCGTCTTCCGCCTCAAGAAGACCTGGCTCAAGGTTTCCAAGCAGGTGCCTATCTCCATACTGACTGTGCCTCTTAGATTACCACTGTTATCATTGAATCTATATTTGATGCCCTTTCTGCCTTTTTCCCATAGACAAAAGCGGTGATTGACAAGCTACAGAAGTTGGTTTCATCAGAGGGGAGGTTCAAAAACCTGAGGGAGGCTTTGAAGAAGTGAGTTCTGTTCAAGAACATTGTTTTGTACTGGATCAATAAAGCTAACATGTAGTACAACTGGATGATGTGCATTTCTTCCACCAGCTGTGATCCTCCCTGCGTGCCGTACCTGGGGATGTACCTCACCGATCTGGCTTTCATTGAGGAGGGAACGCCAAACTACACAGAGGACAACTTGGTCAACTTCTCCAAAATGAGGATGGTAAGATGTTCTTGGCACTGCATCTTGCTTGGTGCAATGTCGCAAGGCATATGTATACATGTAAGTGTGTGTGTGTGTGTGTGTGAACTACCGGAGTTAGACATTCTGGTTCTTTTGCCTTTCAGATTTCCCACATCATCAGAGAAATCAGGCAGTTTCAGCAAACAGCATACAAGATCGACTATCAACCAAAGGTAAAGTATTATTGGTTTTAAAGGAATATTCCACCCAAAAATTATATATTTTGTATTGTTTACTCACTGAAAGTTGTCTTGAACGTCTGATGAAAAAGTTTTAATTGCATGCATCAGAGAGAAGAAAGGTTTCAAAAACTGTAACCATCCAAGTATTTTTAATACTAATAATTTAAACAATAGACAGTATTGGTTGGCAAAGTAGTTTTGTATTATCAAACTATACAGATTCAGTCACTCAAAACAAATAACTGAACCCTCTAATTTGTTTTCATTTCATTTCTTTGTGTAGGCAGCACAGTATCTCCTGGATAGCAGCTCTGTTCTGGATGAAGAAAGCATGTACGAAGCCTCACTCAGAATTGAGCCTAAAGTGCCCAACTGATGAGGATGGTGGTCCTCCACATCGTTTTCTCTGTTAATATTACACATCAGTTAACATTCACTTTTGTATAGTTGTACATGTTTAAAGTATTTTCTCTTCTGTACAGTAGATGTCTGAGGTCATTTGAGGACACAAAACATTAAAAAATCTATCTATTTTTTGTTTGTTTCAATTGCCATGCCACCTGCTTTTAGGATTATCTTTTATTTTTTCAATTAAATTGTGGTACTTCGAGCATAATAACAGAGGTCACTACAGTTGTTCGCAATTGTGTCTCTTTGTGACCAATGACATTATTTTGCATTGTCTCATACTTTGTTGATGTTGCACTTTGTGAGCACACACGCTGTCAGCCATTGTTCTCTTTGCTTGAGTTCGTTGATGATTGAGTTACTCTGCAACCAATGTAGCACTGTAAAAATCTAATTGCATCAAATCAGGTAAAAGAGCACAGAGAACATAACGATATTTAACAAAGGGGAAGTATGTTCATGGGAGATGATGGCAAAGTTTGTGAAGCATAGCTGTCTCTGTGCTTTCCAAACCAAAATAAAAGGGTTACTTCTTCATTTCTGCTTAACACCCTGAGATTCATCTCATCATTGACCCAAAAGTTGCAAAATTCAATGTGTCTTTTTGCTGTTGTAAATCAACACTGTCCTGTCTACGCCTGCTGTTAAAGGAGGTGCCCAAATCAACTCAAACATATTAGTTAATTTAAACTCATCAGTAATAAGATACTGCAAATCTGATGTATGTAGACCAACACAGTAATCAAGCAAAGTTATATATCATTTGATTGCTGTGATTTAAGGTCTGAAATCACTGTTATGCTTGGAGGCCATTATTGTACAATGACTGATTCATGACTTCTCTTTTTGTTAAAGTCTTGTGTTCCTTCAGTTTTCATCTGAAAGGTGGAGCATACTCATGAAAAAAGAACACATGCAATGGTGGTACCGTATTTACACGTTCGGCGATACTCCTGTAGAGTAAAAGGTTGTTGCTCTTCTGTAATTAAAAGACAATCTGTCCTTTTTGCTGTTCCAGTGATTGTGGAACGTGACTGTATATCACTCTGTTATATGCATTGCCGTTTAAGAATATGATAAAACGTATGTGAATGATCTCTGCCTGCAGCATTCAAACACTATTTTTGTAGTAGTCTTAAGAGAGAGTGACCAGCTCTTTATATGAACATGGGGAAGTATTTTGTACTATGTTGTTAATTCACCTTACTGAAATGTGCTGTACATTTTGTACATGCAGCCCTGCATATTTCTCAATGTGGAACCGTGTAATCCTCTAAAAAAAAGAAAAAAAAAGGACAAAAAAGTATCTCAAGCTTAAACACAAAATGCTACAACAGTGTGGTCTTGAAACCATGACTTAGAGGTAGGAGACAACTTCAAAGTGTTTTGCATTTATACTGTAATCCTGTCTCCATTCTGTTAGCAGGAATATAGTAATGTAGTGCTTATTCTGTGAATATTTGTATGTATTTTTACTATGTATGTACAGTACACTTTTGAAGCTCATGTGGCAGGCATGCAACACCTTCACAGACAGAATAATACTATATACTTATACTGTATACACTTATACATGCACATACTCTTAAGGAATATAAACGAATAAACATTTTGCTGTTAGCAATACCCAGTGGTATGAAAATTATCTTTCAATCCTCATGTTTCCAAATCTTAAGAAATATTCCCAATTTTGTAAAAAAAGAAAAAAAGAAAAAAAGATCAGATAAGAAAAGAAAAAAGGAAAGAAAAAAACTCCATATATAAATGATATGATGATAATAATAATTAAAAAAGAGTATGTTTCCCAGTTACCTCTTGCTAATAAATTAATTCTATCTCAGGGGCATTTTGTCTCAAGTGTTTTTGTAGCTCATCAATCAGTCGACATCATGCTCTCTCTATTACTAATGTGAAATAAATATAATATAAAATGATGTATTTAATGCCCCGTCTCTGTCTCTCTCTCTGTCTCTTCAAGCAATTCATGAAATGATGTAGACATGTTCCAGACCCTCTGGTGGACTTTCATTACGCCATGAACCCCCCTTTGAAGTGATTTTGTCATGTAGGAACCCTGATATGTAAAGATATTTGGCTGTTAAATTGTTGAGATGTCATACTTGAACACTGACGAATAGGTGGTGAGATAAGAATAATGTTAAAATAACCACTCATACATTTTGCTGTACTAGTGTCCAGTGAATTCAATTATAACGATATTTACTGAGTCATTCGCTGTTTCATCTTGTTTATGATCATTTATTGCATAGAAGTGATAAAGGGGGGATTTTGAGCAACAGGCAGAAAACCTCGTGACTTGTTTGTTTCACTTCCCTATAAACCTGAGACTCTTGTTGTACAGTAAGTCATATCGGCTGCAGCACAACACGCACAGTGAACATGAAGACTTTACTTTTGTTTACTTTTACGTTTGTTTTTGTGTCTGCACTAACTTCAGCTTTTCCCTCTTCTGAGCAAGGTAAGCCGCTGTGGTCTCCTGTTTTCTTCGGCAACTTTTGCACTTTTAGCATTTTATAAAAGCACTTTCACTTTCATAATTACGGTAACGCGAAGCCTACTGTATTTTGTCAAGTAAAATTGTATCGGTGTTTTTAACAATGCACAATAGTCCTATTGCATTTATTTGGACAATATGTCTTGTTTTCAGACGAATCTCACTTCAAGTCATGGATGGCACAAGTAAGTAAATCATGTTACATGTGTTAGAAGTCTATGTATTGTCGTCAAAATGAATGTTTTAATTATAACTGCAAAATCACTGTCGTTTTCCTGTTGGACGTGAAGTATGGCTGTGTTGGGCCTACTTATCAATGAATTTATAGTGACCTTATCATACTCAATATGGTTTATATGGTATCACTGTGCTGTGATTTGTATGCTGTCATTGTCAGTGAAATACTGCTGCAAAGAAATTTCAGGGCTCTTATATAGCCTTATTATTAGCTAACCATCTTATACTATTAATGAGTGGTTAATGATCTGAAACAATATCAGCAATTTCTCCAATTTACAGCACAACAAAATGTATAGCTTGGAGGAGTATTACAAAAGACTTCAAATATTCACTGAGAACAAGAGGAGGATTGACAAGCACAATGCGGGGAACCACACTTTCACAAGTAGGAACTCCTTTCTTTTGTATCTATACAACATATTACATTATTTTGTGTGGTTTTGAACATGTATATTGAACTGTGTTGATCTAGCCTTGTTTGATCTCGTCTTACAGTGGCCCTGAATCAGTTTTCTGACATGACATTTAGTGAATTTAGAAGATCCTTCCTCCTGACTGAGCCACAGGTATTGCCATCTATGCAGGAAATAGTTTGCATGTTTTATGCTGCAGAAAGAAATTTACATATTTTATGTTGCAGATGACTGGAGAGACAGTTATTTATGGTTAAGAGAAAGTTAAATACTTGCTTTCAAATTGCAGAACTGCTCTGCTACAAAAGGGAACTATTACAGCAGTGATGGGCCATATCCAGACTCAATTGACTGGAGAAAGAAGGGACATTATGTAACGGATGTGAAGAATCAGGTATATTAAGAGCATTCGTGCATTTTATTTTCAGCTGGTGATCTCAAAGGTCAAAATACATTTTGCAAGTGAAAGTAGTTTGTAGTAGTTTGTGACAACTGACAGTCAATATCATAATCAAATCTTGATATCAGCCTTAGTGTTGTCTGTATCTTTAAAATGCTCTTGTCTTTTTTGCACAAAAGGGACCTTGTGGGAGTTGCTGGACTTTTTCTACCACTGGGTGTTTGGAGTCTGTTACCGCCATTGCCACTGGGAAACTCCTACTACTGGTGATTCACTTTTACCTCCCTAGCAAAAGTGCTGCTCTTATATGAAAATGTTCTTACAGTTGCTGGCAGCACATTTGTTCTTATGGACAGTATTGCATGTCATATGACACACCCAATCTTGAATTATACTGTTTTATTCATCATTATAACCTACTTTTATGTTGCTTAGTCAGAGCAACAGCTGGTGGACTGTGCCCAGGACTTCAACAACCATGGATGTAATGGGTAAGTGTTGCTCATAAGTTATGTTTCCTAAGTGCATTTTATTTATTTATCATTTTTATTTACATAGCCTTCATTAGAAGCAAGAATGACTTTGCAAAGAGCCTATCTAGAGCTAACCAAACAACAATGACTCAACAGAATGATAAAACACAAAAACAAGGAAGCAAAACAAAATACAGGACGTACAGGCTCAAATTCTTAAAACCTGCCTTACATAGCTGCACCTGCCTGGCACCACCAGTTTTAGACTATAAGTGTGTGCAAGGAAAAAAAAACAAAAAAACAAAAACAAAAACAAAACAGTTATTATCTTGTGCTGATAGTGTCTCTGTAACTATCACTGTTTGAATCACTGTAGTCTAGTCTTTAAGTGGGATCTTTATTTCTCTTTCAGCGGTCTTCCCAGTCAAGCATTTGAGTACATCAAGTACAGCAAGGGACTAATGACAGAGCATGACTATCCATATACAGCTGTGGTAAATAATAAATGATTAGCCCTCATACATAAACAAAGCTGACTTAAAGAATATGAAATAATGATTTATTGGCCTGCTTTGGACTAATGACATGAATTAGTCCAAAGCAGTATATATATATATATATTGTATATATCATTTTTTTTTTTTTCCAATCAGGAAG
>OMKZ01001040.1:10741-22402 GCA_900302535.1 Neoniphon sammara
CAGGAAGACACTTGCAAGTACAGGCCTGAATTGGCAGCTGCTCATGTCAAGGAGGTGGCCAACATAACAGCGGTAAGTGAATATCGATGTATCTAGTCAAAGCAAATGCCTTTGATAAATTTCTGCAACTTGATACAGTTCAACTCAGGTCATGTTCTTCTGTTGCATGGCAGTATGATGAAATGGGAATGGTGGATGCAGTGGCCACACGCAATCCGGTCAGCTTTGCCTTTGAGGTGACCTCTGATTTCATGAGCTACCACGATGGCGTGTACAGCAGGTGAGAATTAATCAGGGTGATACTGCCGCATTTGTTCTTGAAAATTGTTCGTTCTGTCTTGTGTTAATTTCTGATTTATATGATTAAAACAAGGCAAGAGCCAACATGTCTTCCTCAGCTTCATCCAAGAATGATTACATCTCAGCAGTATTTTCTTATCAGAATTTATCAGCAGTGGACTGCCACAACAAGAAATGTGCCTCTACTGCTAGAAAAAAGAAAATCACATTTCCTGTAAAAGCACATACAAATTTGTACCCACTTAGAATCAGCAGCATTCGTCACCAACATGAAGTTTTCAAATAGGAACATTTTTTTGCAGAGCATCCTACACTAGAGCCAAAAGTGGAGCCAAAAAAGGAACAAACAAAATTTAACTCCAACCTCCACTGCTATAAATAAAGATTGGCGAGAGCACTGCTTCTTAATATTTAATCAAAGTGAAAACAAGAAGTCCGCACATTGCATATTGTATAAAGTCTCTTACACTCAAAGAAAGGCCATGTCAGTCAGTAAAGGCTGTGCTACTCTTGATTTCCTCATTCCTTAGCAAAACACACATTCATGCGAAGTCACATGTCTCATTTCTCCTCTCACTTGCAGCACTGAATGCCACAACACTACGGACAAGGTGAACCACGCGGTGCTGGCTGTTGGGTATGGTAAGGAGAATGGCATCCCATACTGGATAGTGAAGAACTCATGGGGACCCGGCTGGGGGATGAATGGGTACGTCTTCAGCGCAATTTTGTTTAGGAAATGTAACTGAATATATCAACGAGAGCATAATGACAGTGGTGCTGTGCTCCTCCTACAGATATTTTCTTATTGAACGTGGGAAGAACATGTGTGGACTGGCTGCCTGCTCATCTTTCCCTGTGGTGTGAATTCTTTATGATGGTAAACTACAAAGGGCAGAAAGGGACAAGGATCCAGAGATTTTTTGTTTAATGTTTTTGCTTTTTAAACGAACAGTTCAGTGTTGTCTGACTACATCAACTGAAATGCCTCATTAAATGATAATCACTATTTTTAAATTGCAGTTAAGATTGCTTCAATCATTTTTCCATCCTAACACTAAGTGAAAGGGTGTTTTTGGTGATTGTTATGGATAATTTGATTTTATACAGTTCATATTCTATGTTGTATCACTCTACAGTAAGCTTTTGCAAAATGGATAAGTCACATCTGTCATATTCTTCTTTATCAAAATGTGTTAGATTTCCACCTCATTGAATTGCTGTGAACTGGTCATTCACATGGTGTTTATTGTTACCAAATACAGTAACTTTTGCTCAATAAAGTCATCTGAGTCTTTCATCAGAATTTAGTTGGAGATGTTTGCAGGATGCAGGGTGTGTGGGCCATTGCAAAATAATGTGAGAGGCTATAATTACAGATCAATGCATCTGTTTTTCCTAAATAAGGATCATCCAATCTGTGGCTGCTATCCATAATAACAAATAATCCAAGATATATCCTGATAATCTGACTTTATATTGTAAGGAAAGATAGTATACAACATATTACCTGAATGCTGTGGACTTGGGAGAAAAAATGGGATAGTGATACTGAATGGCTGCTTGAACAAATCTGTTACAGACTACCTAATTACATGGTTTTCCACACGTTTTCTGCCTAGTAACTATACTGAGTAAAATACGTGGTGTTGCACGACCCAGGCTTATTAAAACGAATACACTGGGATGTGCATGACTCACAAGAAACAGGCCATAGGCTCACTTTGTTGCTGTCCTATGGTTTTCAGAGCCATTGCACTGGATAACCTATATAGTTTGTGATGTGGCCATAGGAAATATTAGGCCTACTTTTAAATACACAGAATTAAACCTGACAGTGATTCCATTTCTATATAAAAGGCGTACATTGTTGGTCATAACCACTTGTGAACTGTCAAAATCATTGGCGTTTACACTTGTATCATTCGTGTAAAAAATCTGCTTTATTTGTCCATGGGAACCTGAATGAGATTCACATTTTCTCAGCCAGGGCAGCAGTGGTGACTATCATATCCTCCTCCTACATTTCCCAGAATTCTCATTCTTAATTTCCGGCTAGCTCTCGGCCAATGAGGAGTAAGTTTGCTGAATAGGCGCTAAACACTCAACACAAATACAGTCTATGGTCCTCTCACGTACTTTCCAAGTGGGATAACTGATGGAAATGCACATAAATAGCACGAAGATACAATTGTCGGCAAACTTTAACGAATTACAGTCCTGCTGCAAGAAAAAACAAGCCAGGAACGGCGTTTTCCTTCCGTGCCAGCCATGCTGAAGTTGTTCACAAGTTGGTGAATAGTTAGGCTAAATTAAGCTAAGCTAGTTAACGTTTGTTCGTCCTCTCAGTACTTCACAACAATGTCAAGTCTTCCACAAAATAATTTGAAGGAACAGCTGTTGAGGCATAGTAATGCGGCTCAGAGCAAGTTGTCTTCGGCTAAACCTAAACCGGGGTGAGTTTTGGAAGTGAGCTAAAGCTAACGTTACAGTTGGAAGCTAACATTCAGATTTGAGCTGTCAGTGCCAGCGTCTGTCAGACAGTATAATTACTTGCGAGAGGAGGATAAACAATGTTGTTAGAGACAATGCGTAGAAAGCCTTTCTCTTACTGTTAACGTTACTGTTAACTGTGTGTATATATATTCATCAACTCTGCTCTTTTACAGGCCCTTCTCTTTCAAAAAGAAGTCCACATCAGGCACAGCTAAGGCAGACGCAGCCAAGGTAAACAGCTCAGATGTTTTGGCAAGCAGGAGTGTCAATATTATTACCAACAGTTCTGTGACAAAATCTCCTCTGACATTTTCAAACAAGCCCCAGAAACCTACCAGAATCCACAACATCTTCACAGTAAATTCAAAAAGCAAGTCGGACTCCATCAGCTCAGCACTTAACTCTCCTGCTGCAGCCCAGCCCACTTTACCTCTTCCTGCTGTAAAGGCGTCTACTGCTCCCACTAAACCTGACAACCAGGTTAATAGTGGCAATGGCACCAATTCCTCAGGTCTGGATTCATCTTTTGGATTCCCAGTGGATGGATGGGATGACTTTGATGACTTTGAAACACCTGCCAAAGGCAAAAATGGTTTACTCAGTCCAGGAACCTCAGAGAAGAATGGCAAGGCAGGGTCGTTTTCCAGTGAAGAAAAAACAGAACTGACACAAACTGACTTACACCTAGATGCCTCTCTTGAGATTATGACCCCAGAGGCCAGCAACAACACTGCAAACAAGAGGAGTCTTACTGCAAGAGAAAAATCTAGTATTAAAATGGATAAACTGGAACACAAAGTGGATCAAGCTTCCTCTAGACACAGTCCCATTCAGGAACCAGCAGACTGGGAGCTGGAGGATTTGCCCGTTATAAAGCCTCGACGACGACGTCCTGCTCATCTAAAGTCTGTCTTGAGTGACAGTGAAGAGGAGAGCGTTAGTGTGTCTCGGCCCTTGAGAAAAAGAACAGGTAACTAGTTGTGTGTTGTGGCACTTGTATGTCATTTGTATGTTTGATGTCAGAAACTAAAATACGTTTCTGGAATGCAATGAATATGGTCAGCAATATCTGTTGTTTCTTTTCACCTTGCAGGTGATCAGGATAAATGGATTGATCCAGATGTCATAGAACTTGATGACATGTCAGATGCTGATGATGACCCAGATTTGATTCCCCCCTCCCCAGTCCATGATGAGATTAATTATTCCAATTCCACAGTGGGGAAAAGGTAACCTTTACAAAGATTGTGGTGCTGTCAACATTTCTTGGCTGTACCTCACACCTATTGCACACCTATCATTATAGTATCCATAATTACAATAAAGAAGGCCTTTTTGGATGTTAGTGCTATAATTAAGCATATATACATGATTTACCTCTATATTCTCTGTACTCTGGACCAAAAAGAAATTCTGTGAATATTCTGGAAACTAACCATGCTGCATTTTGTGATCAACAGTAAATAATGTTTAATTGTTGACATTGTTTCTACTCCACTCAGATTGAAGTTATCTGATTCTGAAAGTCGAGATATCTCTGTAAAAATAAAGGAACCTGTCACCACCATACGTGAAGTGTCTGATTGTCAACCTAAGGAGAAAGCAAGTGGGTGTTTTTTCATTTTCTCATTTGCCCAAGCCAGGTTTATTTAATTTATAATGTTAGGACTGTACTCTTTGGTCTTGTTTATTAATTGGTTTGTCTCTTTGTGTACTCACCTACCCAGACGATGAGCTCTTCAGTATCATGGAGTCCATTTGTAATCTGGTTGATTCCATTCCTGAACATGAACTGATAGCTCTGTCCTTTGGAACTGAGCTTCTGCTGAAAAGGGCCCAAAGGTAGTGTGTACATTTGAGCAGAAAAAGGCTAACTTTGTTATATACCATGATTTTTTAGATCTCACTATAGTTACTATGATTTATCTTTTCACCCACAGGAAGAGGATTCTTGTAAATGGCAGTGAGACGTCATCTAGGATACAACAACCAGACAGTACTGTGATTTTTGACAACAGCTTTAAAGAAAAGCCCTCCTTTACTTGTGACACTCCTAACATCATGTCATCCACCACCTGCATGCCTGTGGACAGAGAACAGTTCTCCAAGAAGCCCCTTCAGTTCAGGAGATCTTCAGTCAGTTCTGTGGACTATGACAGCAGTGCTTTAGAGGAGTCTGGCAGCATGATTAGTGCCAAGCCTGATACCGCTGGAGATAATTGGAGAACATCTGCTGGAAATCACAGTATCAGTGGTTCTCCATCAACAGTAAGCCTCACAAAACATTCCTTTAATTTCTCTAAGAACACGACGACAGGCTTGGATAGCTCAGATTTATTTTACTCACCTAAGAGTCCAGGGGCGGCTTTACAAAAGAGTGTGAGTGACTCCACAGCCAAAACCTCAGCAAACATTAAAGCTGCAGAAAACACAGAAGCAGATGATTTTTATATTGACGACTTTGACATAGATGACTTGGATGAATCAGATATCCCTGATTACTTTGAGGAACCCCCAACCTCCTCAGTGTCAGTGCAAAACTCTAGCACTGTGACTAAAACAGTCAGAGAAGGGGGGTCCAACAAGTTTTCGTGGGAGAGAAAACCAGCAACACCTCCTCCTGCACCCAAGCCTTCAAAGATTTGCTCCCCAGGTTGGTCTCATGTAAAGTCAGTTGGATTTTTATATTTGTTTTCTTTTAATCAAGAATTATGTCATTATGTTGTGGTCTTGGTCTTCCAGTGTGTTGCTTTTACATTGTATATCCCAGAACCCAACTACAGAAACCCTGCCCATGATCGCTTCAGAGGGTTCAGTTTCCCCCACTCACCAGAGATGATGAAGATCTTCCACAAGCGTTTTGGTCTTCATCAGTTCCGGTTCAATCAGCTAGAGGCAATTAACGCTGCGCTGTTGGGAGAAGATGCGTTTGTTCTGATGCCCACAGGTTGGTATGATTGTATAGGACAGAATCACACCTGTTGAAATTGGCAACGTAACAATATATTTACTGTGTAAATTTAGGTGACGATGTTTCAATTTCTGTGTTTATCAGGTGGGGGTAAGAGCCTGTGTTACCAGCTGCCTGCCTGCGTGTCACCAGGAGTCACTGTGGTGGTCTCCCCTCTCAAATCGCTCATTGTAGACCAGGTCCAGAAACTCACTACGCTGGATGTAAGTGTTTTTGCGGCCACTGATCTGTTGGATGTGAATGCAGAGTTTTGTTAATATGTGTTAAATTCTAAAAGTCAACTACTGAAGCGGTTTTTAATTTTGTTTTTGGTGATGTCCTACATTTTAGATCCCAGCTACAAGTCTGTCTGGTGATAAAACTGACAGTGAAGCAGGAAAGATTTATATGCAGCTGTCCAAGAAAGACCCCATCATTAAACTGCTCTATGTCACTCCTGAAAAGGTGAGGGATGTATGATTAACAGATCTATGTTGAAACTGTCCTAATATTCAATATGACTCAAGCTGGACACATTTTATCTCTTCCGAAGGTGAGTGCGAGCAACAAGCTGATCTGTGCCCTGCAGAACCTGTATGAGCGAGGCCTTTTGGCCCGGTTCGTCATAGATGAGGCTCATTGCGTCAGTCAGGTGCATTCCTGTTTATTATTTTTACAGTATTTGGAGTCTTATTTTCTTGTGGCAAAAGGGACTGTGAATAACCCCATGTCCTTCTATCTCTCAGTGGGGCCATGACTTCCGTCCGGACTACAAGAAACTGCATGAGCTGCGTCAGAAATTCCCAAAAGTGCCTATGATGGCCCTGACAGCCACGGCCACGCCTCGTGTCCAGAAAGACATCCTTAACCAGCTGCAGATGACCCGGCCACAGGTGTACGTGTTCCATGTCAGACCACACCTTGCCTGGATTTTTAGCAGCTTCGCTCTAATGTAAATGTTCCCTGCAACTAGACAACAGTAACTACAAATTTTCACCTGTTGTGTTTTCAGGTTTACCATGAGTTTCAACCGAACTAACCTCAAGTATGCTGTGCTGCCCAAGAAACCCAAGAAGGTCGATGAGGACTGCATCAACTGGATCAAGAAGCACTATCCACGTAAATGATTCAGTAGTACTTTTAGTGGTCCTGGTCCATATTTTCAGAACACTCCCATAAATAGTTGTATTCCACTGTTTCGAAGAATTTAGATTGCCCAATTAATGCATCCTCCATCCATCCATCATCTGACGCTTATCCAAAACTGGGTTGCGGTAGTACCAGGGTGAGGAAGGCAGCCCAGATATGCTTTTCCTTTTGCTGAAGTCTGTTTTTCCTCTGAATAACAGACCATTGTTCCACATTTAATCTTATCACTCTGCAGTGAAGCAGTCCAGGTGATTTTATAGTTGTAATCAAATTAACTAACCTTGAGCTAAAAAAACATCACTCTAGATTTACTTCAGACTTGCATGCTGGACAGTTTTTTTTTTTTTGATGGAAGCCCAAATTACTTCAGCTTGAATGAAAATGATTGTCAAATGATTAATTTCATTGGTAAGAAGTGAGAGGATGCTCCGCTGTGTGTTGGGGTCTTGAATAGTCTCCTTATAATATCCAGCTCGCCCTACATTATTCTTCATGTATGAACGTCCATCCTCTGCGTCCTACAGGTGACTCGGGCATCGTGTACTGCCTGTCCCGTAACGACTGTGATACTATGGCTGAGAGTCTACAGAGAGCAGGGCTATTAGCTCTGTCGTATCACGCAGGCCTGAAAGATAGTGACAGAGAATATGTGCAAAGCAAGTGGATCAATCAAGACGGCTGCCAGGTAAGTTCGTCTTTCACCCACTGATAAAGATAATGGTTTATTCTTTATTTATTTATTTTTTTTACCAACTAATATGTAAGTAAATAATACTTTGTGTGCCAGAGGATGTCAAAGATTCACAATGCAGGCACACACGCACACACTGCACCTGTCTCACTGTTGTGCCTTTGTCTGCCAGGTCATTTGTGCCACCATAGCCTTTGGCATGGGCATCGACAAGCCTGATGTGCGCTATGTAATCCATGCCAGTCTTCCCAAGTCGGTGGAGGGTTACTACCAGGAATCAGGGAGAGCTGGCAGAGATGGAGAGATCTCTCACTGTATTCTCTTCTACTCCTATACTGATGTTGTCCGCATCAAGAGGATTATTAGCAGTAAGTGGCTAAAAAAACCATCTTTCCTTCTTTTTCATTAATTTTTACTCTTTCGTTCATACAAATTAGTAAATGTATTAATTTGGTGGTGTAGACTAAAACATCTTTCTTTTTTTTCTTTCTTTTTTTTTTTAACAGTGGACAAAGAAGGTGACAGACAAACCAAAGCGACTCATTTCAACAACCTGCACAGCATGGTGCATTTCTGTGAGAATGTGATGGAGTGCCGAAGGATCCAGCTGCTTGCCTACTTTGGAGAGCACAAGTTTAACGCCAGCTTCTGTAAGGACCACCCGGACGTCATCTGTGACAACTGTGCCAAACCCAACGTAGGAATCTTTTAATTCATTCATCATTTCTTCTTTTGTCACAAAAGTTACCAGACCATTTCCCAGTTGTTTCATGATGCTTTAATATTCCTATGTGTGTTTTTACAGCAATACAAGATGAGAAATGTCACTGAAGATGTGAAGAGGATTTTGAGGTTCGTCCAAGAGAATTGTGAGAAAGTTGGAGCACGATTTGGCAAGACTGCTCAGCAAAACCGACTCACTCTGAACATGCTGGTGGATATCTTCCTAGGTACATACTTACAATATACACAACGATGCATTTTGCAACAGTGAAGCTAGCTTGATTGTAATGCATACTGTATGCTCTTTGGGTAAACTTTGTAACGATGATGGAGTTCCTCTTTACTTGTTCTTTGTCAGGGTCTAAATCTGCCAAGATCCAGACGGGAATGTTTGGGATTGGATCGGCATACTCCCGGCATAATGCTGACCGTCTCTTCAAGAAGCTGGTGCTGGACAACGCTCTGGTGGAAGACCTCTACATCACTAACAACGGTCAGGCTGTGGCTTACATCTCTGCCGGACCCAAGGCCATGAACATCTTGTCTGGACACATGCAGGTGCAACATCACCTCTCAGTACAGCTCATATGCCGTCATTCTTGGGCTTTACAGCAGTGCAAAGACCCACATTTTGGGTACTGCTCGAAACTTTGATCACTAATTACCATTTGTCCCGTCCTAGGTGGAGTTCTATGAGACCGAGACTGCATCGAGCATCAGGAAACACAAGGCTGGCGTGGCAAAGAACGTCTCCCAGAGAGAAGAGATGGTTGAGAAGTGTCTAAAAGAGCTGACAGATCTGTGCAAACAGCTTGGCAAAGTGTTTGGCATTCACTACTACAACATCTTCTCCACTGCCACTTTGAAAAAGATAGCTGGTAATTTCTGAAGCATTCAGTAAGGCTTTAATGCGGTTAATTAGTGACTGTGTTTTGTGATTGTTATCAACAGTTGGGTTAATTTGATATGAGTAGAATGTAAACAGCTTGTCAATTGTTTTTTCCCATGAACAGAGACGCTGTCTGCTGACGCGGATGTCCTTCTGCAAATTGATGGTGTGACGGAGGACAAGCTGGAGAAGTATGGAGCTGAGGTCATGGAGCTCCTGCAGAAATACTCTGAGTGGAAGCTGCCTGGTAAGAGACCAACTGAAGCATTTGTGTATTTCAAATTTACGTATCCCATCCCCCGCACCAGCTGAGCTGCTGTCAGTGTGCACATTTTGTTCTTCATATTATGGTGTTTAAACTCTGATTTAACTCTTCAGTGGAGGAGCAGACTGAGAGCACTGTGGATTCTAATGGGTGGATAGACATGGCACGAGGCCGCACACATGAATACAATGATTATGAGGATGACACAGAGTCCAACTACTTCAGTGAGCAGACTGCCCAGGGACAGAAGAGGAAGAAAGCTCCCTTCTTCAAGTATGCCAAGAAGAAAAAAGGATATGCTAACAAGAACTACTCAACCAACTCTAAAGGGTCTGTAGTGTTTGGTCTCACATTCATTATCTATTATATGTTCATATTTTAGGCAATGAGCTTTTCTCATAACATCAAACCTCATAGCTCAAACTGTTTTCCCTTTTCTGCCTTGCTGTGACGTTGTGAATTCAGACGTGGATACAGCAGCAATAAATCGTGGTCATCGTCCAGCAACAGAGGAGGATCGAAAGCTCAGCCTCAGTCTGCAGGCCGTGGTTCCAGGACCTCAGCGACAAACGCACCAGCAGGCAGGAGACCAGGCTTCATGGCCATCCCAACCCCACAGACCAACCAGAGGCCTTTCCTTAAACCAGCCTTTTCGCACGCTAGCTAGGACCCAAGCCACTGTAAAGGAAATGCCTCCATTTTCAATAAGCTTCCAACCTGGTTGTTTTTTACAACTTGTTAAGTATTTAATTCCAATCTTTTATTGGTTTGAACGTTGTCTATTTATGTACAGTTTTTTGTCGTGTCTCCTGTCAAACTATTGGACTGTTTTAAGAACAACTTGATTATTATCAGCGTTCATTTTGATGTACATTTGTTTTAATAAAAGGCATATTGAACTATCATAAACGTGACTATGAAACTGCTTTCAGTCGGATCTACATTCTGCTTTATGAAAATGCCTCCTCTAGATGTCAGTATTAGGAGTTTTACATTCATGGTGAAGCATAGTGTGTGAAATTTATTTGTGTTCAACCACAAACCACCCGAAGCCACCTTACGTTTTTATTCAGTGTTTATTTCAAGTTTGAATAGTTTTTCTTTTTTTTTTTCTTTCTTTTTTTCTTTTTTTTTTAATGGCACCAGTTACAAGGGACTATTGGAGAGAAACAATATTTTATACTGACTTGTACAGAAGGTTACCTACAGTACAAACATGGTTCGGAATGAATCAGACTAAACAAGAACTGGATTTGGCACATGGATTTATATATACTTCTATATAGTACGTAAATTAACAGCAACCTCCAATCCCAAAATAGAAAGATGCAGACTACACAAGACGCCACCAGCCATGGATATGCATATCCACTTCTTTATGTATATGCACAGTTTTGTGTGAAGGTTTGTACTGGGGAGCTGGCAGAGGGGCAAAAACATCAAGACATCAGTCTTTTATTATGATGTCTTAATCAAGCCCTCAGTCCTACGTGTCATCTGCATTATGTTGACTATGAATTTTGTTTGTAGGAGTTAGTCAGATGATGTTTGATGGTACAAGAGCCAATCACCATTTTTTTAGATTCCAGTCCTGAATATGCTGCAAATGTATTAATATTTGGGACTTTTTATCTTTTATTCTTTTATAAAACCATTTGTTTGATGCTTGCTGACATAATGTAAAAAAGTGCAATACACACCATAAACACAATAAGAACTTGTTGCCGGTGTTCATGAATGATGAATGCCTCATCTTCCAATGGACCACACTGCATCTGAATGGCTTCACCTTCACTGCTGTTTGGGCATGGACCTGCTGCTTCTGCTTTGTAAACCATGGCTGATGACCACACTCTACCAGCAAGAGTCAGACATCAAGCTAATTCTTACGCCAACTCCCATGAAAAAGAAAGAAGTAAACTGTAAACATGACACCAACACCTGAAATGTAAAGGTAAGAACAGGTTTGTCACAGGAAACATACCTGTACAGACAAATTAAGACATACACAGTAGAGCCAGAAGTTTGGGGCTGCCCAATATACATTTGAAACAGCTTCAGACGCAGGCTAACAATAATACATCTTCATGGGAGATCAAATCTAAAAGTGTTTTCACTCAACCTATTAAATTAAAGGGTGGAGTAGTCCATTATGGTTGGTAAAGATGTTTTGTTTTTCTTTCTCCATTCCCTCATCT
>OMKZ01001041.1:1281-11298 GCA_900302535.1 Neoniphon sammara
CCCAAATACAGTTTAGGACAGTTAAGTGAGTGTGTGTCTGTGTGTGTGCTGACACAGCTGGCTGGTGTTCACGCCACCACAGTGACCAACCTGCCTGATGGGACATTTGACCTGAGGCAGCTGGAGTCGAAGATCCGCCACGGTTACCCCAGCCCACTCTACCCTCGCTCACGTCTCATATGTGTGGAGAACACACACAACATACAGGGAGGCCGCACCCTGCCTCTGGCCTTCCTACAAGAGGTGTGTGCGAGTGTGTTTGGCCTGAAGAAGATAGGCTTGTTTTATTGGAGTGTAGTTAGGGACACGTCTTCTCTTGCTTTTCAGTACAGCCCATGCTGATAGTAATACCTACGTGTCACCATAACTGACTGATGCTGATGAAGTGTGTATGAGAGACACCTGTTATGAATATTTCAAGATGTGTTGAAAAGAAACAAGTAGTGTACACTCTCATTACATTCAAGTAACTTTATTGTGAATTCATGTGATGCATGGACTGACCGTTTGCATGAATTGTTGATTACTTTCTCAGTTGTAAAAGTTAGGTATCCTCCAGTAACTCCAAGGCATCCTCTTATAGGTTAAAAGCATTTTTTTATTACATGGAAAAACATTAAAAATGATGTGTTGCGACATGGCAGTCTTCATTTTACCTTAAATAAGAGACAACACACTTTTGGAGAATTGTGCAATCACCTTGTACCCAAATGGGTGCTTCCCATTGTTACTCACCTTCTGATGTTCAACTAGTCAAAATGTAAGGTTTATTTTTTCACTCTGACGGAGCTAGACTAGCTGACTTCAAGTCTTAAATGCTAACGGAACATGAAATGCTAACCATGGGAACTGAAGCAGTGGACATACAGAGGTGAAAATGGTATCGTACATCTTGTCTCAATCTGGGTAAGTCAGCAAAAGGGGATATTGTGTAAAACAGAATATTCCTTTAAGTGAGAGACAACACACCTTTATAGAATTGTGCAATCACATTGTGCCCAAATGGGCATTTCCAATTGTTACACACCTAATGTTCAACTGGTCCAAAATGTCTGTTTACTACAGGGGGGTTCTCTACAAGCACAAGTCTTCCTTCTTGACTGTATTAGTGGGTTTTATTATCACTGAGAAAATTATAGTGAGTTTCATCAATAAAATAACAGTTTTAGCCATTTCAAACTCCTATTAGAGACCTAATCTCTGGTATATCTGGATTCTAATTTTACCCAAACTCTTATGGAACGCCGTCTAAATAGTTCTATTTTAAATTTAGAGTAAACAGCATTACAAGAATTATGTTCATACATAATAAATAAGGAAGGGAGGATGAAAAACCAGCAGATTGAAACTTAAATCTTTGTAACTTTAAGTTTACCACTATTATTCAGTGGGCTTCACAGCAGAAAAATAATACATCTTTTCAGAGCAGTTATATTTTTAAAAATAGCCAACCTTCAGAAAAAGGTGGAGGAATGTTTTTTTGGGGCAAGACTACAAAAAAAGGAGAGAGGTCAACCACCTCATTGAGACCTGGATCACCATTTCCTACATTCTTCTCGATAACCTCAATATCTGAGGTCTTCAGTGAGCTTGGACTGCCATGTGTAGCCTCCAAAGAATGTATCGCCATTGGGTAATCTTGGTTCTCAGTTATTTAACGAATATTGCAAGTAACAAATGGTTAATCAACTGCAACCAGCTTTGATACCTCTGTTAATACAAGCAGACTGGACAATTCAGCACATCTCACTGAATTTATGATCTCTGAACATGTGTTTCCATTCTCAAGTTGCGAACTGTAGCAGACAAGTACAACCTGGCGGTTCATATGGATGGAGCCCGGCTGATGAACGCTGCTATAGCCCAGGGAGTGTCTCCATCCACCATCCTGCAGCACACACACACTGCCAGTGTGTGCCTGTCCAAGGTGAGACTCCAAGGCATGCCATCACCTGGTTCAGAACTCATCAGTAGGTGGGGCTATTTCTGAAAGAGTGTTTTGCATGTGACTGTTAATCAGCTGAGTATCTGGGTGGCAGTTATTGTACATGTGACATGATCATATGTGTTTCTGAAAATCACTGTGCATTATTTGACCTTTATTTAACCAGACATTCCCTTTGAAATTCAAAGATCTCTTGCAAGGGAGCCCAAGCCAAGAAAGCAGCACCAACACAGACATGAAAGTAGCAGATGAACTAAATAAAAGTTTACTAAAGCAAAACAGTCCAGAAACATTTTCTGCAGTTTCCATCTGTGTGAACTGTGTGTGTATGGGTGTGTAACAGGGTTTGGGAGCCCCTGTGGGTTCCATACTGGCTGGATCGCAAGACTTCATATTCCAGGCGCTACGATGCCGTAAAGCCTTGGGTGGGGGGATGTGGAAGGCTGGCATGCTGGCAGCAGCTGGCAAAATGTCTTTGGGCGAGATGGTGGGTAGACTGGAGGAAGACCACAGCAATGCAAAGACTTTCGCTCAAGGTGAATATGCCATATTTCTGTCTTGATTCTAAGAGGCATAAGCAGTGTATGCAGTATGGTGAAGACAATGACAATGGTGTTTCTCTTAGCTCTACTGCAGTGTGACCCTCCTCTGTGCACAGTAGACATGGCTACTGTGGAAACAAACATCGTGCGTTTCCATGTGCAGGACCCCAGGCTGAGTCCCTCTGAGTTGTGTGAACGCTTGGCCCAGGTTGGCAAGGGAGAGGAGGCTGCACTGGGACAGAGGGTTCAAGTTCTCATGTGCCCCCATTTTGGAAATTCTGTACGGGCTGTGTGGCACCTTGGGATCTCCGCTGAAGACACCCAGCTCACCATCCAGAAACTGCAATTTGTGGCTCGTCAGTTTTTCCATGAAAAACTTAGGGCCCATCAATGAGGCCTGATGTTGCTTAAGATAGGGGACCTAATGTCTAATCTTGAAAAATCTCTAGGGAAAGATTTAGAAAGGCTGAAGGATCTCAAAGACACAAGCACTACAACCAGAGGCACTTTGGATGTAATTCAGTTGTAGTTTTGATTCATTAAATTTTATTATATATCGTCATTTATTGCAGTTTTTCTTTCATTTGTTTGATTTGAAAACTGTCAATTTTAGCGTCTATTTTAAAATGCCATAGCTTTATACTACACAGGATATGGTGATACATCTAAAGAACAGAAGATGGCACTGTTGTGTCACTTAGGGCCATGGGGTGACTACTGGGCTAAACCATCAACCACATCATTAGGAAATGCTGCAGCTAAAGTAGAGGCGAAACTAGCATCTGTAGCAGATCCGACAATCTCTACGGGTGCTCTGTGAATTTCTATCGTTACTGTCAAAGGAAAAAAGATAGAAACACAAAAGTTTTGGCAGCGGTGGGATTCGAACCCACGCCATCGAAATGACTGGAGCCTAAATCCAGCGCCTTAGACCACTCGGCCACGCTACCACATTAGCCCATGTAACACGAAAATGTTTTCAAATGTGACATACATGTAAGAGTTTCAATTATCAGTTACATTATTCTGCAACTACAACCAGCCACAACGTTTCCAAACGTTTGTTTGGATATTACGCACAACTTAACCGTGCTTATTACTAAGCTTTTTTCCTGGACTAACGTTAACGTTACGTTAAGTTACCAACTTATTTGGTTTAATTTACTTAACAGCAGCGCCACACTGAAAGCGTTCCAGCTAACGTTAGCTAGCTAGCTTAAGCGGTAACGGACTCCTCGTCTTTTTTGTTGACTTTCATGTGCGTCAAAGTTCGGTAATTAATAGAATTTAAACACTTATTTCTGAAACTGTAATGCCAGTTGGACGGAAGAGGCCTCTTATTTACCTCAAGAGCATTCGTGGGTTTTCACATGTGAATGAGAATGACGGCTATTCATTACACGACAATTGATACAGCTATTGGGTAGAGGCCTGCGCGCATGAATCGATGTAAGGCTATCAACAATTATGCAAATCACACCCCGAGATCCTCGCATCGAATCCTGCTCGTCCCAAACTTGCTATGATCATAACTACTGTACAATATTGTCACACAAATACCTACATCCTCATGAAAATTAATAATAATGTTTCGAACCGTAATAAACAAGGTTAGTGCCCGAAATCTTTATTATTGTCAAGCAAAAATATGACGGTTGTAGATTTTCTTGGTTAAGTTGTTGTAATGATTTAACTAAATAATGGTAAGATAGTAAGATGAAGAAAACGATGAAGAAATCAAAACAGAGGTATCTGTACCCATTAATATAGTTGCAACAATAATGATAATAACAATAATGATGATGGTAATGATAATCAGAAAAAAAAGAAGAAAGTGTATCAAATAACTTAAGGTATAAATAAACTAAAATGTGCAATAAAATGTAATGAAATAAAGTGCAACATATATGACAAAATGAAGAAAGCAAAAGTAAAGGCACAAACCCCAACACAACCCCCACATCCATCCTCACCCTAGTCACTCACTCACTCACTCACACACACACACACACACCAAAATAGGTCCAACATCTGGTTTAACCATCTTCCCTTTTTTGTCTTTTTTCTGTACAACCTGTTTGTCTCACAGATTTATATGAACAGGGAATGTTAACACTGTGTTCTGTTTTGTTTTTTAGTCCTGTCTTTTTCTCTCTTATTTTGACTTGCAGTCATAATAATAATAATTTAAAAAAGAAGAAATAAAGAAA
Source organism: Neoniphon sammara (assembly GCA_900302535.1). NCBI lineage: Eukaryota > Metazoa > Chordata > Actinopteri > Holocentriformes > Holocentridae > Neoniphon > Neoniphon sammara. The sequence goes on from OMKZ01001041.1 coordinate 5,979, forward strand.
AAGAATAACTTCCCTCTATGGGTATACGTGGAGACAAGACATAAAAATAAATAAATAAAAATAAAACATGTAATAAAGCTACAAACCAAAAGTTTAAGAAGCTGGAGGATTGTCATTTCCTGACTTCTTTTTCCCGTATCCTCGTTCCTGCAGTGCAGCCCTCCATTCACCATATGACTGACTCTCATACTCTTCGCAGTACCAGTTGCCAAAGTACTGAAGATGTGATGGTGGCTTTCTCTCTTTCTTGCACTTTCTACAGAGGATCACATCTGTCTTTTTTACATATTTTCTTGTGACAGCGCCAGTGAGCTCCCTCTCCTGTTTTCTCTTCCTGTATTGTTGAGTGGTGTATGGAACAGCTTGACTGGATGCCTGTGTCTGAGTTGAAGGTGTCATAACTGAAGGTAATGGGAGGTTGAGGAAAATCATCTGTGAGGTTTCAGGTGCAGCCATCACCTGTGAGGGTCCAGATGCTACAGGAAGCTGCACAGATGGTGAAAGGAAGGGCAGAGAGACAGGTGGTGCTGGTGCAATGACAGGAAGCAGCAGACGTGGTGGTGGAGCCTGGGAGATGGCCTGATGTTGCGGTCTCCCCTTGAGCTTCGCCTGCCCAGCAGTGTTTGGTGGCAGAGTGAAAAGGTGAGGTTCAGCCAAATTACCAGAATGCAGAGTTGGTCCTTTCTGCATAGCAACATGAAGCTTCTCAGGTCCTGCCATTGGAGCATCTGGGGCTGGGATACCCTGCTTCAGAGTCTCCTGTTCCTGCGACCTGCAACGCCTGCCGAACCTGGGAAAACATAAAACAACCAATATTAATTAACATTTACTTAAGCAATAATACACAAGAGGGTGTGATCAGCTCATGCTGCCGCATCATAGCTGTGATCAAATACAACTGATCCCAACCTCTCATGTATTACTACTTTTGTACAATGGCTACTTCATTTTGATTTACATTCCATTTGCTGAGCCAGCCATCATGTTATGAAAACTGATTACAGACAGAGTGCAGAACCGACCAATGGAAAAAAACGCATAAAACATGCTCTGCATAAAATGTCATGTAAAGCATCCATATGAAACATGCTAATTTACTCACCATTGTGTGACTGTTGCAGCATTCACCTCTGGAAGCTGGATGGTGGTCTCACTCATCACCTTAGCATTGGTGATGATGCACTCTCGGATGTGCTTGTAAGCACGTATCACCATTGTGAAGCGTGACACCTTCACTCCCTCACAGCGCACAGTATTTGGGTAGAGAGCACAGAGCCTTGTGAAGATGGCCTCCGCCACTCTGTTGCAGTCAGGCCATTGTGCAGCACTGTGAGCTCCAAAGAAACACCTGCGAATGACAACAGAATATATATTATTAATGTAAGACTGTTTTCAATGTATGATCCTCACCCTCCATGTTATTTTTATTGCTTTATTTTTACTTTTTTGTCTGTTCTGATTTGTTTGTTTTGTCTTCTTTTGTTTTGTGTTATCTAGACACCAGTTTTAAATATCTGTGCATAGTTATGTTGTCCTGTCTGTTGCTGTTGTTGTTTTTTTTAATGAATGCTTTTGTTTGTGATTTGTTTGTTTGTAATTGTTTAGATTACAATTGTATATGTCTTGTGACCTCAGGAAGAAAAGCTGGTTGTCAAGGCTTCAGCTAATGGAAATCCCTTAAGAAACTTAACTAAACTAATAAAGTTATTTAAATTTTTTTACATAATCAAGTGTGTGTGTTTGTGTAATTTAACATACCTTTTGGTGCTCTCCACACCTGGTGCCACAATCTTCTTAGTAGCCCTGAATCGTCCCTGTTTTAGGGTGGTTTGGTGACGTGGTGAGTAAACGGTCTTCTTCTTGTCATACTCCCCCAATGTCCGCCACAGGGTGATGATCTGGGTGCACTCTTCTCCAGTCAAGGCAAGACGGTGGTCTCTGAGGCCAACCAGAAACTCTGCCAAGTCCTGTACAGCTCCATACCCCTCTATATTGTCAGGTCCAACAAAATCCTACAATGAAAGCTTATTTTGGGACGTTTGCTAGCTGCAATAAATGATATTAATCCTTTGAAAGCACAGCCAACAACGCAGATTTTGTTTACAAACATGTAAATGTAGTTTTGAAAAGGAACTGGGTCCTTACATCATGCAAAGTGGATTCATCCGATGTTGGAAGATCAGTTTCTGCTGGTAATTGGTCCACTGGAGCTACATGAAAAAAGGGAAATAGTTAGTTTAAATTTTACATCTTTATGACAAATATACATTTAGAGTTAGAGTTACAGCAAACACCCATACTATGAATGATACTCTGAATAAAACTCACAGCTATGTGGTCCAGGAGAAAGTGCTGGTTTTGATTGCATGAGCAGGGAGCTGGTTGCAGGAGATGTCACAGGTGACAGAGGGACTACAGACAGTGACGACACAGTGCTGGTTGCTGGAGGAGCTGGAGATGATGGGGCCATAAACACTGCAGACACTTGTGCTTGTGAGGAGGCAGCAGGTGTTCTTTCTGTGTTGAAAGTGGGGACAGTGATGTCCTCAAAGTCCTCAAGTTCAGCATAACCTTCATCCACCTCTAGATCAACATCAGTGGCCTCTGACTCTTCGATGGCCAACTTGTAGTCCTGCAGAACTTTACCAGTTTGCTGGTAAAGGTATTCCACTCCAATAAGCTCACCTTTAGAATAATAAAACATTGACAACGAATTAGATAATATACCAGGACATTATATAATAACGCAGTGGTAAAATGGGATTTGTGAATTTGAATGAAACTGTCACAAATAACAACAAATTTAACAGTTATCTACCAGTGTATTTTCTTGGTCCAACGTAAGAGATGATCTTCTCTCCCAGAACCTCTTCTGCAAGAGTACTGACAGCATGACGGAGAAGATGATTGTAGGAATGTGGCTGCTGTTCATCAGTTGTTGCTGCCACAGCCCGGTCCTCATTCCACTTTGCAAGTCCATCCACAAGATACGCCTGGAAGAAGGTGTCACTTGCCAGTGTACCTGTAATAGTAATAGTAATAGTAATAGTCTAAGGCAATACCAACATTTCCTATAAATAACGAACAGCTGTTCTTACAATTTCAATCTTACAATGAAGAAATGAATTAATTTATGCTTAAATCTAATCATATTGTAATATTTTTAAAAAATCACTTAGTAACTATAGGGATTAGAGAAAGGATTGACATCTTTACCTGGGATGAATCGGTTCAGGTGCAGGTGAAATGACTCAAGCGACGTGGAACCTCTGGCACAGTGGTAAGTTGGCAGACGGTGCCCTCCCCTTACTATGGTTCCCGTCTGTGTGTAGAGCTGCACACCTGGTGGATCCTGGATGCAGGCCACATGCCTCCGCTGGGATTTCCAGATCTCACTCACCCGGGCCAAGTTGATTAATGGGACTCCCAGAGTGTCCCGACCAGCGTCTCCACTAAAGGCCTGGATATGGCTCTCAATCAGAGCCTGGGTCTCCTTGGTCCCACGGGTGGTTCTCCTGCAATGCAGGGCTAGCTCGCTCCGGCTGATACAGCGCAACACATCAGCCTCAGATGGTTACATCCGGTCAGCTTGCAGCTCTGCACGCTTCGCCTTCTTCAGGGCCGTCAGGTCATCCTGGTCCCACATGAAAATACAGTGGCTGAGGCGACTCATGAAGGTGGCATACAACTGGTGAGAGTCAGTTGTGCAGCCCACAGCAAGCCTCTGCATGAAGTGCCATATGTCTAACCGGGTGGTCATATGCTCCCACTCTTCAAACATCATCCTCAGAAGAGTGTTGCCACAGCAGCCTCATTCGACATATAACAGATTACCAGTGCTGATGTGACAACACTGGCAATCCCCTTGCAATCTGTCAGGTACTGGACTATCTTCTGCAACCAAACCTGAGCATGATGCTCCTGCAGCTTCTGCTGGATCTGGCTGCTGCTGTTTCCCAGCCCTTGCTGACGCAACAAACTGGCTACCTTGATGTCACATGCAAATTTTGACGTAAGGATGCAAGGAAACTGCACCTTATGGCCAATGTCAAGCTGAGAGACGATGCCATGGCTCCAGCTGATGACCTTCCGCTTGCATCTTTGGCAGGCCAGATACTCAGATGCCACAAAGTACATCTTCCCCACGGCTACTCCCTGCCTGACCTTCTGATGCAGGCCAGCTGAGGTCAGAAGTTCTTTGTGGCAGTCTGAATGTGGACACGTCAGCTTGACATGCCACAGCTTCCATGGCATCCAGACTAGCAGGGGATGGCCAAAATAATTTTCCAATGGAGGAGAATTACTGGTACGGAGTCACATCACCTCATGCCTGCCACCCACACTTGACCCCAACCAATTTGTCTACAGAGCCAACCGGTCCACAGAAGACGCCACTGCTCTGCACACCACGCTGACCCACGTGGAACAGCGAGGGAGCTACGCGAGGCTGCTCTTCCTGGACTTCAGCTCGGCCTTCAATACCATCATCCCGAGCAGACTGGTAGGCAAGCTGGGGGACCAGGGTCTCTCCAACAACATTTGTAATTGGATTATGGACTTCCTGACAGACCGCTCCCGGAGGGTGAGAGTAGGACACCACCTCAGCACTGAGCACCAGCACCGGCTCTCCACAGGGCTGTGTGCTAAGCCCCCTACTCTACACACTCTACACCCATGACTGCACCCCCACCCACCCGAGCAACACCATCATTAAGTTGGCAGACGATACCACGGTGGTTGGGCTCATCTCAGGAGGAGATGAGACTGCTTACAGGGCGGAGGTGGAGCATCTGTCAGTCTGGTGCACCACCAACAACCTCATCCTGAACACCTCCAAGTCAAAGGAACTCATCGTCGACTTCAGGAGGTGTAAACCAGACATTCAACCTATCACCATAAACGGGGATAGGGTGGAGATGGTGCCAGACTTCAGGTTCCTGGGCACCTACATCGGCGAGGATGTGACCTGGACTGCTAACTCCACAGCGATCCTGAAGAAGGCACAACAGAGACTCTACTTCCTGAGGATTCTCAGGAAGAACAACTTAAAACCTGAGCTTATGTTGTCCTTCTGCTGAGCTGCGGCATCTCGCTGTGGTTCTCCAGCTGCACTGCAGCAGAGAGGAAGCAGCTCCAGAGGGTCATCAACACGGCTCAGAAACTGACTGGCTGCCCTCTCCCATCTCTGGAAGACATCTATAACACCCGCTGCCTCAGGAGAGCCCACAGCATCATCAGGGACTCCTCACACCCCGGTCACCACCTTTTTGAACTCTTACCCTCTGGGAGGCGTTTCAGGGCAATAAAGACAAAAACCAAT
>OMKZ01001048.1:1641-12710 GCA_900302535.1 Neoniphon sammara
TTTATGCTAAGCTAACATGAAATGCTACACATAGGAGCCGAATCAGTGGCTTTACAGAGGTAAAAATGGTATCAAACATCTTGTCTCAGTCTGTGTAAGTCGTAAAAAGTTTATTTTGCCCAAAACGCAGGAGTATTCCTTTAAACCCAGAAATCAAATCATTGGAATGAAAAGAACAGGAGCAGTAACTTGTAATTCACTAGCATTTCCAAATGCCTAATGATAAATGACAAGAAACATTTTGAATAGTTCCACATAAAGGTTATATTGGAAGTGCAGTGTTGCTGTTACATCTACTTTTAACAATTAGTGAAGCATAAGGAAAAATGTTCCAATGGCTTTCCACAGTGCCAATGTTTCTATTTGTGAAAGTCACAGCTCCCGCCCCCTTTCCTTTGGTCCTCAGGGGGGAAATAAACCAAATATCTGGTAATTAACTAAGTGGATGTGGCCACTGCCCATTGTTTTGCAGCTTGCCCATCTGTGACCATGCTCACAACCCAATCTCCATGCTGTTGCTAATGGAAAAATATTGATCCTGGCTGCTCCATATTCACTGAAAAAAATACATGAGAGAGAGAGAGAAGTGCTACAGAGTCAATGCTGTATGCATTTGCTGCACTGGCTTTGTTTGGTTTGACAGATGGAGGTATTGACATGATGTACAGTGCTGTCTGTCTAGAGGACAGGGAACAAGGCGAGATTTGTTAAGTGGGAAGTGTAGGCAGCTGGAGTCAACATAACATCAAGGCTTAATTGTCATGCAAAGCCATTCTCACTGCAAATGTTTGTATTAAGTCTTTCAAAAAGAAGCAGAGCCTACCTTGTCTTAAATCTAAGACTATGCTCACACTGCAGGTGAAAATGTGAAAGAGAGGATTTTCCCCCCTCAGATATGTTTTCTAACCAATGTCAACAGAAAATAACACTTCATACAATCACATTTTTTCCAATCCTAGTGGACCACATGTATAGATGGTTTTACTGAATATTAGCGAGTGGTAGGAAGTGACATTGTCTGCCCTAGAGGACTTCTGGTTAGCACCAATCCAACCTGAAAACATGGGAAAACAAGAAAAAATTTAGGACCACTTTTTCAGTAGAAGCAGCAGGAACATGACACATCTGTTTATGTCACTTCAGACAGGAGCTTCATATCAACCAAATCGGCCAAAAGGGTCTCAAGAAAAAAAGAAATTAGCGAACCGCAGCTGAAAAAATGTTAAAAATGATGCACAACAACTTAGGTTTGTCACTGAAACCTTATCAACGCTCATTCCAGCCCTCTTGCTTCAAAAATGTGGCAACTACTTCAACCAAGTAGGACCTGCACACTGGGAAAAAAAAGACTGAGGAGTCATCTTAACAAAAATAATTGCTGTTTAACACATTATAGGTTATGTATCCCAGTGTGCGGGTCCTATTTGGTTGAATTTCATAGATTTTTGACAGACCTATGCACAAGAACATTGTGGACATTTCTTAAGGTGCAGCACTATCTTTGCTGCTAACTGCTTTCTTGAAGAAATAGTCCCGCCATTTTGCAGTCAAAAAGTGTCAAAAATGAATCAAATGTGTGTTATGCATCCTTAAAAACATTTTTTTCAGCAGTGGGTTGCTGCTCAGAATCATGTTATCGGGTCTGTACCTCCCCATTCATTTTGGAGGAACACACTTCCGGAGAAGCGTGCGTTCTGGCAATGGGGGGGCATTGACTGGTCAAACTGGGCAACATCGTTTTATAACAATATCATCTATTTCATTCGCAAAGAGCAACAAATACCACTATATGGACTAAATTATCACTTTAATGTCCACATCCTGAGCTACCAGCCAAAAAACAATGTCTGCAAACGATATTCCTAAGGCTATGTTCACACTGCGGCTGAGACTGTCCGAATTCTGATTTCTGAGCCTTTTTCAAGTCCATGGAGTTTTCAAATCCATACAAATCCAAGAGATCCCAAGGCACACGACCTACATGTGACTTGTGGTTGAACATTCAAAAACCGAAATTTATTAGCACTGCCACAACAATAAACAGATCTTACATCTAGTGCATAAAATTATTGGGATTTTGGGAACTGGTAAGTCCAGAGGGGAACCACTGAGCTTGGACAGCAGTTTCTCAATGCCACTACTGCTGGGGAAAAAAAAAAAAACATCTTGCAAACCTTTTGAACAAAAATAGGTAAGCTGTTTGTAGTGCCTGTAGAGGTCTTGAAGTCTGGTTGGGACTGGCTGTGTACAAATAAACTCACTATCTAATTTCATGTATATAATTACCTCTGCCAACAAAGGTGGAAGGTGTTCATGTTTGTCTGTTAATAAGATGTCTCAAAAAGTTAAAAAACAAAATGATATGTGGTGGACAGATCGCCCCTTGCTCAGTGATCATTTCATTATATCTGGGATTTCCACCTTGTCACCTAGCAATTTTTGTTTTTCAGCCATGACTATTATGCTGTGTTCATGTGCTGATGGGAGAGTCAAACATCTGGGACTGCCAAGTTGGCTGCTTAACAGCAGCGCAAGTTGGAAAAATTTTTCAGAGCTGGCAGAGGTTTGTGTTCTACCGATTGCTTACATCATTCACCTGAGACAGCTGTCATAATTGGCTTGGCAGAGGTAGGGTTAGCATGAGGGCTAATGAGACCCAACAACAGAAAGAAAGCCAAATAGCTGACCCAACTGCTGTCTGGGGAGATGCCTCAATTTACTCAAAACTACAAGGAGCAAAACCGTAATGTGTTCATGTCGATACAAAGACAGGTTTGATATCTTTTGTCATTACTCTTTGTTACTTGCTACTCTTTGCACGTATTTTCAGCAAATTTGTATTGGATTTGGGTTACAACCTAGAATATATAGGAACACTGAAATAAAAATCACAATGCTCAATTCTAAGTTGCTGCTCATACATAACCGCAGTCGAAGTTACCGCAAAGAGGAAAGTGGCATTCCAGTGCATTTCACTGCAGACATATGCACTGTCAAACTGAGAGCATAATAATGATAAAGTGGACCTTTAAATACTTTCTGATACAGTACATCCCATAAACTTTAGAATCACCATCCTGAAAGTCTTGTGTCAAAAGAATTCTTCATTTTAAAAACCAATTAAAAACTCATTTTACTATCTGGCCTTTCAGAGGGACTGATTACCTGCTTTTTTGTTTTTAAAATGGGATTGGTCTTATTTCACTTGTTTCATCTGTTTTGCCTGTTTTTCTTTCTGTGGTCATCTTTTTAACCTGCAGCAACACACGCCCAAGCTCTAATCATGACTGATCCTGGCTGAATGAGGTCTAGGATTTCAGTATTGCCACACAGGCTGTATGGCTACCATCATGGATCACAATCTTGTTACGCTGGCACCAGGACCACAAATTTCATGGTTCACTATTTTGCTGTTCTGCCTCTTTGGCTGCCACCATGGATCACTATCTTGCTATGCTATAAAACAGCAGTTGCAATAAATCAACATCAGTGAAAGCACGCATTGTGCTTTTTTGCATGTGCAGATTTGCACTTTTTCTTTTATTTTTTAAAAAGGTTTGGAAGCTTGTAGTGTTTTGTGTGGAACTCGTTGTAGAAATAAGTTGATTTGATTTGATAATGTCCCCCAGTAGTAGCCACTAAACATGAGGTTAATGTGTATTTTAAGACATTCTAAATTGTGTTTACATTTGTAATGACTGTAAACTCTGAGGTAAAAGAGATCATCACTTATAGTGCAAGTCTGGAAAAGCTTATTTTCTATCTACAAACTCTTAAACAACATATGGGCACACACCACATAGATTGCTGACTGTATTTTAACATAAGAGAACAGCTTCCTGCAAATAGCTATGTTATTTACAAGGTATTTACAGTGTATTGAAAAACCTCAGACTAGGTTTCAGGCACACAAACACACCTACATGCTTTACACAGGGGACAACACTGAGAAGGCAGGCATTTTCAATGTTGAGTGAGAATCTTTTTAACCTTCAATGTTCTTATCATCCTACTGTTAAATTGTCCCCAGCAGACACCAGCACTAGTTGCACAACTACACATTTTCTGCATGACTTGGCATTCCGCTTTTTTTTCAGAGATGGTTTGTCATAGAAGAGTAACCTTTTCAAAGAGCTGTAAAAGCACACAGAGGAGAAGGGGGCTGATCGATGCTGCGGTCAAGATTTCAGAAAAGGCATTATTTGCTTGCCATATGTGTGAAGTGAGCTGACTGGAAAAAGGATATAAACTGATAAACATCGCAATTTATTTATTTATTTTTTTTATGTTTGAAGCTGTTATAGACTGTGAATGGTAAGGCTCAAACAAGTCTGCAATACAAGACAAATCCTGATCTTAGGCTTAGAGGAAGACCAGGTTTTGGTAGACTCTCCCATTCCTCAACTTCCCCATTGCATAACAAAGTCATCCATGGGTCCATTGGCTCTGGACTTTAGAATGCACAATGAAGAAGACGGAGACATAAATAAAGACAATTCTTTAGCTGTAATCGTTGTGTTTTGCAGACATTGTGAAAAAACGTGTTATATTCTGAATGTGTACCTGCGCCACTCTCCATGGTGCTGAATAAGCACATTGCCAGATTGCACAGGTGCCAGATAAATACAGTATATAGCCTAGTGCGCAGGTCGATTGGTTGCATGGTATCTCCACAATTGGGTCATCATAAAAAATACTACCACCGAGGCCTAGTGGAAATCACTTCAATCATATGTAAATTGGGTTATACGCATCACTCCGTTTTCATCTAAGCCTGTACTCACAGTCACAGCAGTTCATTCAAGATATAGCCTATTATTACCTAGTGTGCTTACAATTGTTCTAAGAACAAATCACATCAAACAGCCTGCCTTTGCTTTTCAAAAACACAACTGTGACCCACATGCAGGCACAATGCACCTCCATAAAGTTGAGTGTGTTAGATTAATCATCTACACCAATGTGTTGATACGTTACAAATGCAGGACAGACATTACTGAAAATTAGGATATTTGTGTTATGAAATAATGCCAATATTTTAGGTATTTAGTTCAGTAATTAAACATTTTCTACCTGCAGGCTAAGGGTAAGTGCCATCTCTAAGTGATGCCAGTGAAAACCAAATATTCATCATCTGCATTTGCAGTCATTTTTAGCTCTATAGTCTCACATCTCACAGATATGTCTAACAAACAAAATGCAATAAATAAAATTTATATACAAGACAGGCAAATAGTCTCCTTCACCCATGTCCCCATGTCATCCTCCTTGTTACAGGGAAAGTTGTCCCTGGACATTATTTTGCATTATATTATGTACGACTTTAAACTGCCAGACCTGGCTACATACCATTTGAAATTATCTACCACTTAATGCAGATCAGTATAGAGCACAACACATGAGCCTTGGTCAGAGTGTTCACATGGTGTGCTATCACAGGGAAACAATGTCTCTTTGTTTGCTGACATCAATCTGAAGTGAGCCTGCTGCATAAGTGATTCCTAATAGGCTTTGTTCCCAAGGCTCAACTCTATGAAACCAGTTCCAAATATACAATATGTCCCATGCCCATAAGAAATGGAGTTATCAGTTTTTTATATTGATACTGGAATGTGCAAAAGACTACAATATTGATAAGAGGCATTCTGCCTCAAAATCAATCCAAGCCTTTGTCTAGATACACAAGTGTAAGGGATTCATGATTCTATAACTTCTATAACAGGTTTGCATGAAAAGTATGTCATCATTTAAATTTTATCCCTGGAGAAAAATATGCCACTGGTACACAATTTTGAAGAAGTGGAAAAAAAAAACATTTCTGATTAAGTCACCTCTATAGAAGGATTTCTGTAGAGGTAACCTTGTAACCACAGTGAATGAAAAAATTCCAGAAGTTTTGAGAAGAATTAAAAGCAGAATACACTAATTTTAAGAAAAATCGGCACACATAGGTAGAACACCAGCGGCAAGACTGCTACATGAATCCTTCAAGAATAATGATGTGTTAAAGCTACACTAAGCAACTTCTTTGGTGACCCCAAAGTGCCAGTAAGAGATAACTGTCTGAATTTTTTAAAAGTTTGAAGGACTGGATTACCCAGAAATCATTTAAGTGACATTAGAAAACTTTCTGGTCAGGCTGGAAATGATGAAATCAAAATATCTGTGGCGAGTTCAATCACCCTTGGTGAATCCAGCTTTCTCTTGACAGCCTGACACAATTTAGGGCATTTTTATTTTGTTTTTTTTTAATCACTGTACTTGCATTTCAATCCAAGGCACTGATTTTTATTACTTCTAGTGTGGAGATGTTCCACCAATGACCACATAGAGCACAGGATTATAATCACATCTCAATCAGTGATAATGGGATGGTCTTCTCTGTTGCAGCCCTCATGTGTGTTTTAACCTTATAAGACAACTGCACAAAATATTGCCTAATGGAGCTTTAGATCTGCATGCATGAATGTTCAATAATGCTGTCACGACACAGTTGGTCAACTGTTATAAATGCATTACAAACTGGGCCAGCTCTTATGCATGTATGACAAAGTGGGTCTGGTGTAAAGTTTTGTCAGAATGGGGCATGAGCTGGTTACAGTAATACTCCATTCACTACTTACTTAAAACAGACTAGCTGCATTAAATAACGAGAAGAGTGCACTCAGTAGAGTGCAGATCTCCTCCAGGTCTGTGTAGGGACACAAGTCCTACAGTCTATATAAAGTAGATAGTTGTTATTGCATTGTGCCGCAAGTGGTTGTAGAGAGTGTGAGATGGGTTTTCCATGATGGCTTTGATCTTGTCCCTCATCCAAAGACCCGAGAACATTAGGCAAATTAGTCCGCTGATGTATGAAACAGCGACGGCTGTTTTACACTTCATTTTTTACAGTGGTGAAGCATCAGGCTATTGAACCTATTTTAATGCTTGTTGACAGAGTCCATCAGCCTTTGACACTTTTTACTGTGTTGTTCTCCTGTGTGTCTGCTCTGTGTTCTGTTGACTTTCTTCATCAGCAGTGTGTTTTAGGAACTGGCCCAGAAAATGCAACGCATGTCCTGGATTTTTTCACCCACGATCAGGGCGAACACGGACACAATAGGAAAAAAATAGCCTATTAGGCTGATAGGCCCAGTAGTATGTGGAGAGAGAGAGAGCAATAGTCCAGCGAGCTAGACAATGAATGGAGTGAGAGAGCAGCCTAGCGACCCCATAGTATGCAAAGAGAGTCAGAGAGAGAGCAGCGATGGTCAAACGTTTTTCAAAGTTTTTGAATCACTGCAACCAGGAGGTTCTTCATCATACAGTCATAACTGTGCACAAAAAAACATTAGGCTGACAGGCCCAGTAGTATGTGAGATTAGCCATGGACACACACACACACACCAGGCACACAAACACACCCGGCCAAACACACAATCTCTTGGCGGAGATAAAAATGCAGAGCAACATATTTTTCAAGGTATATGTTTACATGCTAAATAAATTTCACATTTTAATTCATTGCTGTAGTAACATTAAAGGATGCATGCCTTCATTTCAGTGATGTTTTTCAATGGGTAGTATGAGAATCTTGGCACTGAGGAAGTCTTGGCATTAATTAGAGAATCATCAGTGTACTCTACATTCTACAGCTATAGGGTCTGCATGCCAAGCAGCAAGTATTAGGCTACTCAGAGTAGTTACGTTTGCTTTGAATACACTGAAGGAGCAAGTGATGTGCAGCCATGCCACAAAGACAGACTATGTCCATCCATAGCTCTCACACTTCAGATTGGTTGAGACAGCAGAGGTCATGAAAGTTCACGCTTTTCACCAGGAGCATAATGAAGTTCAGGCATAGCAAGAGTGAAAAAGCAGATGGCAATCAAGTTGAAGAGCCCTTAAAGAGATACCTTGACATTTTGAATTTTAATTATTTTTCTTCACAGTCATATTATAGAGAAAAAGCTTCAACTTGTGTGCTTCACTAAAGCTTATTAGCTTTGTTAGTATTCTTCATCAAAACCAAAGGGCACAACTAAGTGTGGAGGAACAATAACCAACTCAAATTCAAAATGTCAAGGTATCCCTTTAAGCTGTGATCAGACTTGATGTTTTGAAAAGACAAGGCACGGCAAAAATCCACGTGGAATTCAGAAACAGCCATGATCCACCACTCTTTTGAATGGTTTGGTCTGGACTTAGTCAATGAAAGGACGGAGGCTGTTGTGTGTGGGCGTGTCTGAGTGTTTGTGTGGATGGATGATGATCAGTGCAGCTTTGCTGTCGAATCAGTAGCTATTGATTCATCTGACAGAGCAGATAAATAAAGTTGGCGAGTACAGAGACGTGTGTGTGTGTGTGTGTGTGTGTGTGTGAGTGTGTGTCTGTGTGTATGTGAGGGTAGAAACACTTTCACGGTAGCTTGAAGCTGCAGTGATCCACTAATGGGCTTGTGCTGCCTTGTTCCTCATTGATCCAGGCATTGGACGGCTTGCGGACGGCTTATGAGCCATATCCTGCAGCACAGACGCTGGCATTTATGGTAGTCCATTAAACCCCCTAACGCCTCAAAACAGCCCCATATGGGAACATCTCAATTATTAGATAATCAAGGTGGCGGTTCAGCTTTCATGTTATTTGCTTTTTAATCACATGCCCCCATCGCTATACCACCACGTCAATGCTCCCCATTCCTCTCATGCAATTAGAAAGACAGCATTTTGTAGGGTTCGCATTCCTGGCATTATTAATAGGAATACAAAATCAAATCTGACCAGACCAGATGTCCCTCTGCGTAACAGAATATAAATGTGTTTTGCCATATGAAATGAAGTCAGAGTTGTATTTCTGTCACAAACCATCGGGAAATTTGATACTAGGGCCAAAAACCCCTTTGGTGGCTGATAAAACACATATTGGTTGTCGTGAGCATAAACATGACTGAAAGGAATGAATGAAAAATACAAAATGTACAGCAAGTGTACTGTAATCCTTCTACATTGGTTTTTGCAGTAAGAGACCTTGATTTACCAGCTAAACCATCTCTTTTTCATTACCTGGTGCATATTGTCGGCTTGCCGAGCCGACTCCTGACAGTGAAAAGAAATCAATCTCTTCTTTTGCTTTAGGATATCCAAACTCTCTGCATCCTTCTCTGCTGAGAAGGTTTCTAAGAAGGTCTGGTGTACTTGGGTGCACTGTGGACCAGCAAGCACCAAGATTTTCCTATTTTCTACAAACAGAATTTCAAAGCCTCAAACTCAGCACTGCCAGAAAACATTATCTTAATCCCAGAGACAAGGAAACATGCGGCAATAACACAATATTAATGGAAAAATTCACCCCCCCAATACTTCAACCATCATAAATAGCCTATATTGTGGTAGAAGCATAAACACCATTTTTATCACAGACAGTGGCCTAAATAGACCAGAATGCAGTGCAGCCACAAGACTTTTTCAAAATATGTTCTCTATGGTGCATCTGTTGTAAAATCAAATGGCCATAGTAGGATTTAGAAACACATGAATGCCAGGGCTGGAGGGCAGAAGTCTAGAAGTTACTGTATAGGCTGTATGCTCAACACTGATAGAAAAACACATTCTGTGGAGGTTGTCGCAAGGCATTTTGGGAAATTTAGGAAATCCCTGAGGTAGAAAGAACCAGGTTGAGGGAAAGCGGATACGCCAAAAAAAGTGTGTAAATTTGTAAATAAGACAGCTTCGGAGTTGCTGTAAGGTTTATTTTTTCATTTTGATGGAGCTAGGCTAATGACTCCTGTATACTTCGAGTCTTTATGCTAAGCTAACATGAAATGCTACTCACAGGAACGATTCAGTGGAAGTACAGAAGTGAAAATAGTATCAAACATCTTGTCTCAGTCTGGGTAAGCCAGAAAAAGGGTTTTTTGCCCAAAACGTTGGAGTATTCCTTTAACTGATCAGTTGTCATCCATCATCTTCCATCTATCCATTTTCAATACCTGATTATTCCTAATCAGGGTCACAGGAGTTGGAGCCTTTCCCAGCAAGCATTTCGCGGAAGGCAGGGTCACACCCTGGACAGGTTACCGGTCCATCACATGGCTCACACATAGACAGACAGACAGTTACACTCACATTCACACCATGGGGAATTTAGAGTCTACAGTTCACCTGACCTGCATGTCTGTGTAATGCGAGGAGAAACCCAGGCAAACAGGCAGAATATGCTATCTCCATACAAAAAGAGCCAAGAATGTCACTTCTTGCTGTGAGGCCACAATAGTAAGCAGCCGTGAACTATCAGTACATGGGCAGAATAATCAGGCACAATGCATTTGCAGCAGAATGATGCAGAGATAACAATTCTTTCCGTTGAAATGCTCAATGTAGTCTAACACCCAATTTACCCATAACAATGTGAGTTTTTCCTTCTTTTTTGGTGTTTCCAATCTCATTCATGTTAATTCTAACAGTTTTTCCAATCATGGATGACAATTAAAAAGTATTTTAAAATCCATTCACTTCCATTCAATTCCAAAAAGTATAGAAAACAACTAAGAGAAGACAGGAGCTTTGGGGTTATACACTTCAACCTAACAGAAAATATGTTTTGTACATATCTCCATTCAATGATGATGTAAGTTCCCTGCTTAAGTTCCCTGCTAAAGGCAAAGTGACATGGATTCATGCTTATTTGAGAGAGCTAAATATCAAATCTCACAATTATCTATCAATTTTTGTATATATATAAAGACAACTAATCCATGGTTCATGGTAATTAATAGATTTGTGAAGAGTATTTAAAAGGATCCAGTGGATAGAAATACCGCATGAATGAGACCATCTAACCCATAATTCCTGCAGGTATCTGTGACATTTGAAAGGCACAGGAACAGCTACTATGGAACCTGACATGAATGGAATTACGGTTTCAGAAATGAATAAGCTTTTGTACTACAAAACATCATGAGCTTCCAAATGCAGGGAACTGAAATAAAAGAGTTACAATATAGAATGAATTATATTATAACTAAACATTAGTACAAACTGATTGTAGATATATGCAATTAGGTTGCTTAAAATAAAAATATTACTGTG
>OMKZ01001050.1:0-11264 GCA_900302535.1 Neoniphon sammara
ACTTCATATTCCCAACTCGAGTTGCTTCTTCCCCGAAATCTCTCCAACGACAAGGCTATTCGCGCATCCACAACAACCCTGCAGCTGTTGTGGGTTTTGAATGAGTTTTTTTGTTATTTTTATTTATGTATTTATTTATTAACTTGTTTTTTATGCAGCGATCCCAAATAGTCTACTAAACATACCCACACCTTCTTCAAAAGCTACAGCTTGTAAACTAAACACACCGAGCTCGGCCAAAACACCAGAGGATCCGCACTGTAAATGCTTTCTCAAACGCGGATCGGCTGCCATGACACTCCCACAGGAGAGACTGTACCCTCTCCAAGTGCCATAAGAGTGACGCGCATTAGCTTTGCAAAACGCTTCAGCTCACGACTGTAGGCCAAAATCTTAATGATGTGGTTAACAATAACATCAGTAACAACTCGATATATCCTGGGCAACCAGCATACTGATCAAATAAAACTTATACAACACACTATAGCGTAAGAGTCCAAAAAGATATCCAATTACGCACGACATATCTCTGCAATGGCAACCTGTACATCGAAGGTGGTTACACCCCTTTGTTTGATCTCATTACTGAGTAGCGAAATTATTTTACAGACAAACAGATAAGTATTATATCAACGAAACTAAGTCATAGTAAAAATAAGCACATTAAACAAGATCTGGCAATTCGTAAACTAGCTCTAAGGGAAAAAACGTGTTGCACCGCACTAAGTAAAAAGGCGCCACTTCCCTGTATCAACACAGACCTGAGCACAGCAAAGGTGTACTGGTTCATTACTACTGCATGCACACTTAACAATGTCGCACTTATTTATACAATAATATAACAGATGCAGTCTGAATTAATGCTGTAAGAATGTAGATAATTTTAGCCCATATTTACATTAATGTTAAACAATGTACACATTTCAACTTACTTTTTTCGGCATTGTTGCTTAGCTTGTGTGGTCTACACAAATTAAAGAATAGTGGTGCCCTTTTTCAGTCTAGTGGAAACTCAGTGAAATATAAGTCAACCTACACCTCGACCTAAATAGAACAGTCTGTAACTTACTAACATAAATGTCCCATCAGTACCAGAACTAGCTCAAACCGGATTGGATCCCCCTTCTCTGTATATTGTATTCCTTATCCTACCACCCTACAAGGAAGGCTAATTCTCCGCCCCTTGCTTCAAGTGATTGGCTTTGGGGTCCAGGAAACACATTTTTGAACCATAGCAAGTTACCTGTGTGGGTAGGTCTGTATGCCACTCAGTTAATCCAGCTTTCACTTTTTTCGTTTTGAAATTATGGGTTGAGGTTTAAGAGAAGTTGTTTTCAGGGTGTGTACACGTCCTGAAAATGCCTGTTTCAAGGACTCAAAAACTTTGAAGGTCTTGAATACAGTTGAAGTGGCATTTTAAGTCTTAAAATGTTGCAATTTTTATGCTGCACTGTTTCTCTGGTCGAGAAATCCACCCAGTCTTTGTTCTAATAGGGACAATGTTATCTAATTTTCACATTATGAAACTGGTTTTGCGTTTCATTAGATCTAGAATTGACAAGGCCTACGTATATCTTTAAATGAAAATGATTAAACCTGGAGTACTCCTACTAAAAACAAAAAAAAGTGCCTTTCACCTTTCTAGAAGCTCATATGTGCTCTTCCATCACAAAGACTAATAAGTCACAGTATTGTAGGCTTTTAATTACCATTAAGAAAAAACTCCGAGTACTTTTGATTTTTGTCCTAATGGTGTAAGGAGCCTGTTATGTAACTTGCTCTCTGTGTAGTCTAGTGCCTACAGCTGCAACAGCCACGCTGACGGGAGAAAACAAACATGGCGACCGGCTGCGCTTGGTTTCTTGTGCTGGGGTCGGTGTTTTTGTGCAACCTCATGAAAACACTCCTACCAACCATATCTTCTTTCGTAAGTAGGGGTGTAGTCTACGATGTATGAAGTGTCTGGTTTACAAGGTGCAGGTTTTGCACACATTTCTGTAGTTTATTTAGCCTCGCCCCCAAGATAGCTAGCCATTCTTGCTAACTTACTTTACATTTGGAGGCTAATGGCTATGCTAAATGATAGCTCGAAACAATGTAGCCGTTAAGGATGGAGGGTGTGGTTTTGTGGCAATCAGGTTCTACTGCAAGGACGAACACGCAAGCAAGAAAACGTTTTCAATATAGAAGCGTCTTTTTTTCTTTTTTTGTTACATTACATTGTAGGCCGACCTTAATGCTAGGCGGCTGTGTCAGTTCATTTAAAGGGATTGGTAGGATTGCAGATGGTAGCTGCAGTTCAGGAAGCTTGTCAGCCCAACAAACTCAAGGCATGGCCTCACAGCAAACATAGTGCAGTTTTCACAATCTTCTACTGTACAGTTGTAACACTTGAGAACTGTATGATGTTTGTGTATTAATAATGATTACCATACATATCAGTTAAAAGCAATGTTTCTGAGTTTTGCCAGGTAATGCTTTTTATTTGTTTCAAGCTGTCAAAGATGGTTCAGAAGGATGCTGAGCAGGAGAGTGAGATGAGGGCTGAGATCCAGGAGATGAAGAAGGAGCATTCTTCTATTAGCATGATGGATGAGTTTGCTAGATATGCCAGATTGGAGCGAAAAATCAACAAGATGACAGACAAGCTGAAAACACATGGTAAGAATCCAAATTAAACAGTCATCACTGTAAGGCAAAATACCTGTAACTGCAATTTTGGAGATTTATATATTTGAACTTTGAAGGATTACCTGCTCCTCTCTGGGTTGAGAGGATGTACAACCCTTGAATGAATGAAACCTTATACAAATCTGTTATACTGAGAAAAAAAGGCACGCAGCTTAAGCTAAAAACAGGCGTATTTCTTGGCTCCTGAGAGTTGTCATTTTTGAGATGTTTTTTTCCCCAACAAAAGTGCTGTCTTACTAAAAAAATGTTCACAGCTTCCTTTTTCCTTTAAATTATAAAAAATACAAGGTGACGCATTGTCACATGAAGTTTTTAAAAAGCCAAAACTAGATGAAAGCCAGAGAAGTGCCACCCACACCTCTGTGTGTAACTGTCTGCCATCCTGTCTACCATGGCAGATTAACATATTAAAAGACCAAGTGTGAGAAGTGGCAGGAGGTTTTTGTTAACGTAGTGAGCAAACTTTGCAGGTAGTTCCTTTTGCTGTCCCTCACCCTCAGCCCCTGGATTGTATTCTGCGCAGACAGGAAGTGGCCTAACAGAACTTCATAACCAGTGGTGTACACAGGCTGCTGTACATTTCATCATGAGAAACATAAATTAAATTGAGTCATGGAAAATACTTACCATGGTGTTATGAGCTTATATCATTTTGAGTTTTGAAAGCTTAGTATTTTAAAGTTTCCCAGTCTTATTTTATACATTAGAGGCACTCTGTTTTTAGCTTCTTTCACACACCCCTTTTGTTTCAGTGTTGACATTCCATGCGAACCTCACTTCTTCTTCTTCACTGATACTTCCTTTTTTAATCAAAATACTAAACCAACATATGCACTTAATCTTAATAAGAACCACAGTGTCCATGGCCAAGTCACACAGCCCATATGGCACTCTGTATGGTCTCACTACGTCCTTGAGATAACCACCCTAACCACCCTTGAGCCTCACACTGTAGTTGCTCCTCCCAAACAGCTGCCTCTCACTCTCTCCCTTTGTGTTCATCAAGGGGGAACCCACTATTTGAATGAAAAGCATTTTCGGTACAGAATGTACTACAGCTTACTGTATGTACTGTATGTCATACATTTTGTCCACTGTAGCATCTCTTTGCCCAAGACGATACAAAGAATACACTATTCTAGTGCTTGAGATGTTAGCCTGTTGGGTATGAGGAATACATAAAATGGGAATATAATAAAAGACATTAGGGTACTGTAAAAACAGGAGGTATGCCCAACACAAAACCCAGTTTATCAGACTAACAATTGTGTGTTTCTTCCATTTTGCAGTTAAATCAAGAACAGCACAACAAGCAAAAATGAAATGGGTGGTGAACATTGTTTTTTATATACTGCAGGTAGGTGGAAAACTTAAGAAGAAACACATACACATTCACTTGCAGATTTGAATGTAGCCATCAGACAAACATGAATAAACCTAGGCCAGCATCATAAAGATAAGCATAGGCTGTCTGTGGGATAAAAAACGTAATGTTGATGCTGCATCGGCCTGTCTTCATCCCTGTTAGCATTACAAAATCTTTTTTAGCTATTTTAAAGTCAGACTGTGAGAGTCGACACTGCTAACATTCTAATCTTAACAAAAATACAAGAGATATTTTTTTTCTTTTTTGTTTAGATCACCAAACCAGTAAAATGACCTGAATGCATTACAATCTGCCTGCTGAGAGCGAGTAGAATAGTGTCTAGATAGAAAGGACTGTTAAGAGCTGTTTTAACTTGGAATTGGCCATGTTCCTTTCTGTTAAATGTCAGGCCGCTCTGATGATCTCCTTGATTTGGAAGTACTACTCTGATCCAGTGACGGTGGTCCCCAGTAGATGGATAGCCCCTGTGGAGCGTCTCGTGGCATTCCCAACAGGGGTTGCAGGTAATCAGCAACTGGAATGACTCCTTGATGATATTTTCTCCTTCTTCTATTTTGTAGAATATAAGGCAATTTCTAAGCAGTTCATACAGTTTGATATATAATACAGTACATAGAGGACAAAAAATTTTCATAAAATACAACAGAAAGCGACCAGAACAGATATCACTGACCCAAATGTTTATGTACGTGTTCAACAGTGAATCACATTACCTGTATTTAGATGGAATGGTCATTGTACTGATTAAAACATATTGCTGAGAAGTACTGTATATAAAATACAGTTTGTGGTGCTTTTCTCCTCTAAAAACTGTCATCAAGCACACGCTTTTTGTCCATTTGTTCAGTTTCTTAGTGCCATGTTTTTTTCTTTCAGGTGGAGTGGGAATCACATGCTGGTTGGTGGTTTGCAACAAAGTAGTTACTCTTGGTCTTAATGCCATCAGCTAGTTGTCCTAGTTGTGCTCACTGAAGAATTATATCCATTTGTTTAACTTATTGCTTAACATTTTGTTGCTAAATGTACAAAAGAACACTTAGTTTGTATGTTATTTTGTTTCATCCTCAGCTGCTCAGATTGACACTTGAATTTGCTGTTGGTTTGGCAGTTTCAAATTGCCACACCTTAATATGCTGATCTTGATTTTCATCATTTTCAGTGTTTTGTTGTGATAGTAATTTATATGGCTTAAGTTAATTGTGAGGGGGTTATGGTTGCACTTTTTTTTAAGTACATGGGTTTGGAAATGTTGAAATATCCTTTTAATAAATAACAATGTAAAGAACTGCCTTTATTCAACTTGTCTGATTGTGATTGTTCATTTTCCATCAAAATCCTCAGTTAATTTAAAGTCAACTTGACATGTGAAAACAAATTAGACCATGCAGGAATGTTTATAGTTATCAAGAAAAATATTTATTTAAAGATGGTTTAATGACCAAAATATGTTACAATCACAGCTCACTGGGCCTTGAGTGAAAGTCTCTTGCTCCACTGGTTCAGTCAAAGAAGATTGAGCTGATCTCACTAGAATGGCAGCTGGACAGTCTGCCCTCCATATCTGAGCTTCTGCTCTCACCGAAGTCCGCCTCTCCACTCACCAAATTGGTCATCTCATTTGAACCAAACAAGTCACTCATGAGGTTGATCTTTTTGTTCTGTATTGCTTTCTCCTCACACAGAGGACTGGTTACCCCACAGCCCAGGCTTTTCCCAGCTGTTAGGCTGAAAATAGGAGGCTCACAAGCCCCAGAGCTTAGGCCCCCCATTCTCATCTGGTTCCTGATGCTTTCATAGGGATTCCTCATCAGGCTGCTGTAGGCAGGTTTCCCAGAGTGCAGGTTCTGGATGGTTTGTTTGAAGGTGTACTGGCGCCTGATGCCAGGTAACTTGAATCCTTTGTGTTGAGGTTGAGCTGTTTTCGGAGATTTCTTCCAGGTGTGGGAGGTCAGGCTTTCACATGACTCCATTTGCCCTCTTTCCAATGTTTGTGAGCCACCTGCTGCCTCCTTTTCTTCAGCTCTCTCTCTCTCAGCTTGAGGCTTTGAGTCATCATCTGAACTACCACTCAGCTCACCACTGTCTGCTTAAAAATGTGACACCATACAGTTAAGAGTAGTGTACTTGTATCCTCTTTTCAATATATCTCTGCATATTTATCTTTGCAACGGCTGCCTTTTAGAAACAACTTAATTTTTGCTTTCTTTTTTGAGAAACTTCATTGATAATGATAGATTATTTGGTTTCTTTACTAAGCACATAAGTCTAAATTTGTGGTGCAATTATAGCGTTGGCTGTCTTGTTTGCATATCCTGAAGAGAACTGTTGGTAGATAAACACCACTATGTTTGACCTGTTTTACCCTCCAAACAACTTCAGATCAGTGCATTACCAGACAAGTTCTAGTGTTCACAAATTAAGTGCTCACCAGCACATTTCTCAGTATCACCTGGGTCGTCATCATCTTCTGACTTGTCAGCTGGCAAATCTTCTAGGCCTGGATATTCAATCGCAAGGTGCTCCTGTATAAGACAGTGACATTTAAATGATTATCAGTAAGAATGCTCAAATCAAAATACACCATACGTCTGGAAAGGATTGGGAAGTGAAGAATGTGATCTTCAAATGGTCCAGAGCTCAGGATTAATCATATTGCCCAGCAACATTCAGCACAATTCACATTCAAAAGAATAAGTGGAATATGTCAGTATATGTGTAGGAATCCTAAAAACATCAGTGATTGGTGTTTCAGAGGTTGCAATGAAAAATATACCAAACTCACAAAGCTCTGCTGCCCTTCACACCACTCTTCAGGTTTAGAATATTCTAACCCCAAGTGACCTGCATCCTCAATGGGGAGAGGGAACAGTCCATCTGTTTGAACCATCTTGTTTTCTATGTCTGTAAATCGGAAATGACTCTCAGACAATAGCCACTGAGCGAAAACAAATTTGACATGACTCATGGAAGTACAACGCAAATTGAGTTACAGTAGCCTATTATGTTTATGTACCTTTTTTGTTCCCTCCTTTTGAAAATCTGTGGGAGTAAATATTATGCATCTCCAGTTCTCTCTCTCTTTCCTGTATGAGGGAAAATAAAAGATGTATACATATGGCCTCATTTCAAATCAAATGTGTTATATAAATATATATCAATCAATAATCTCATTGAATTTACATCTGAGTAATATCATCTGAGTAATTCAAACTACCTTAAAACCTTTGTCTATAAAACTGACAATTTTCAGATAACAAAATTCCTTATCACTAGTTACCACCAAGTAGGACTTCTAGCAGTAAACAGCAGCATGAAGCCCTCCCTCACTGACTCTGGTTCTCTCTCCTTTTGTGGCATGCTTCAGGCATAGTTCTCAGTCGAATAGAGCGGCCCACGCGTCTTGTCTAATTCTTCCCGGTCTTGCCAGAATTGGCATATGGCTAATATTATTACCATGTATTTCAAAACCATAGGTAAGTGTGATACTTTGCTGATTTGGGATTTGTCACCATGAAGAAGTGTCATATTGAAGCCACCAGAGAATAAATACATCATGAGTTAAGAGGGACGCGTAAGAATAATTATGTTAGCAATGATTAGAATATATCTGACCCTAATGATAATAACTAGAGGTAAACCTTGCCGGGAAATGCAGTGTATACACCAGAACCTTTAACTGTGGGGGACTTCATGTTGGCAGTTTATTAATTTTGATCATATCCAGATTTTTGTAGTAGACCATGTCATATGGTAATGGTTATGTAATGCATGCACTGTAGCAGTGCAGCAGACGTCACTGTGAATGTACGCCTTGCTCTTTTCAACTTACTTTGATTTTTTGAGACAGCTGATTGATCTGTTCTTGCAGATAGGTGGATATCTTTGTTGCCTCATTGGTCTTTTTTATTTCTGTCACTATTTGGCGATTGAATGAGCCTTGACACAACTCAAGGTTCTTCTCTAAGTCCTGGAATAAAGCATTCATGAGAAGAAACCATTTAAGCAATTAAATCGCAAAGAATCCCTCTCCTACGCTGAAGAGCAAGATTAAATTTTAATGTACTGAATACTCTGCTTAAATTTGGAGGAATTCTGAAGCTGTGCCCAGGTGCGCAGCAAGGAATTCTGAAACCCCAAAATAAGACATGACACTGGGCTGCAGCACCCTGGTACATCTAGTTTAGGACAGTATCCCCTCACCTCTCTGAAGGCCCCCCTTCCCACCCCTGGCCATACCTGTATCCTCTTGTTCTTCCTGGCCAGCTCAGCAGTGGTCACGGCCAGCCTGTGGGTCAGTTCCTCTCTCTCCAGCAGGCTGCGGTCCTGGCTGAGCAGCTGCAGGTGCTGGAGAGTTTCCTTTGTGTGCATCAGCTCGTTGTCTGTGTCCCGCAGCTGCCTGGCCAGGCTGTTGCGGCAGATGCGGGTACCACGCAGCAACTCCTGCAGGGCTCGCACCTCGTTGTTGTGCTTGGCAATGACCTAGGAACAGGGATGGCACTAAGATAATGTGGAAAATAGTTGAAAAATGACTTATTTGTGCTGGAAACAGGTAGAGGAAATGTCCTGCAGGCATCCATAAGAGTATGGTGTTCAGTGGTAGAAATTCCTGAAAAAGATTAGGAAAACTTCTGACTCTGCCGGGCAATCACAGGAGGTGAGATATACACATTCTGGTTGTCACCAGTCCAAGGCTCATGTTTGAACCATTGAATTTATATTGAAACGGGGGTGATGAAAGGGGGTAGGTGTGGAGTGTACACACATAAAATCATTCTGACTTGGAGGGAAGAGCACACTCTCGAAACAGTGGGTGTGTCCTGTTACCCTTAAAATGCCGCCAACTTTCCTTCCTTTTGATTATGATTTGATTAAAGTTTTTAATTATTCCAGTGTCCTGCGATGCCCACCACATAAAGGTTTATAAGACACTATTTGTAGCATTCAAAATTCAAACACTACTCCTATGTTAAACATTAATGGGATAGATCATCTTGTTTTCTCTACCAAGCTTTTTAAAAAAAATCTTTCCAAAACAAAAACATAGTATTTATCACAAAACTTATATGGATTTATCCTATCTCACACGTATGTTACATCAGTGTAACCCTAATATACAAAATTCATGTTAAACTTCATTTTGTGTGTTGTGCAACTTATATATGCTTGTATATATATTGATAGATAGATTGTTTTTGTTGTTGTTGTTGTTTAATAGCCCAATATTATAACTTGCTCTTTGAATTTGCCAGCCACTGTAGACTGTAATTTGCTGTTGGACTGATGTTTGTGATTGGGTCATTGTATCTGTAAAAGAAACAACTGTCCTGATTCTGTTTACTTTTGCTTCCTTCTTTCACTCCCTTCCCTCCCTTCCATTCCTTGCTTCCCCCACATTACTTCCTGGTAGGAGAGAAGTGGTAGTGAGGGAGGAGGGGAAACAAGCAGTAGGAAAGACAAATGGGATGCAGAAAACGTGTTTGTCTGTGGGCTTCCTAAACCGGAAGAGAAGGCATACAATGATGTGGCTATGATTCTAAAATGACTGTGAAAGAGAGACGCCAGGAGGACATTGTGTGCCGGTGAACCTGTGGAAGGCTGTTCTCTGAGTCCTGGAAGTGCTGCAGTGCCACTGTGTGGCGATGCTGAAGCCTTTTCAGTAGTTTGTTCTCAGTCGTGGCCCCGTTGAGCTGGTGCTGCAGATCCCACACCTGGCTGCTCAGCTCCTTGATGCAGTGCATGTGGGCAGACTGGATCCTCTGCTTTGGACCCTGCAAGGGCTTAATCGGGGGCAACTTAAGGACTTTGCAGTTTGTGGTGCAGTTTGTCTTCTGCTGGAGGACCTTGTTTGCTCTTTTAACTGAAAAGGAAAAAAGATGCTTATTGTTTTTAAGTTTGGATATGAGTCAGTGTGAATTACACTTAGTAAGTCAATATCACCAATGCATATCACTTGGTGCATGAGTAGGATTCTAACCAGATTAGTAAAACTCATCAAAATCACACTTCAGTGAAATCCTGTTTGATAAAATACCTTTTTTTCTTTTGGTTGCCTGTGACCCTTTACTCTTATTCAACAATTGGGCTTCAGGGGTCTTGTTTTTGACTGAGTCTGCTTGGTCTTCAAAGTCAGATGAGTAGTATGGTCCATCAGAGTCTGCGCTGTACTCCCTGCAAGACCTGGAGGGACTGGAGCACGTGGAGGAGCGGTCACTGCTGTAGCTGGCAGCATCGCCTCCAGCCTCCTTGTTGTGACTGTCAGCCTGCTGCCCTAGTCTCTGTTGTGTCACAGACATGGCTTCACTACAGACTTCTCTGCTGTGACTGAGGAGAAAAACACATTTAAATCTGAATTTAATGGTAAACGCATAGGCATCAATGGAAAATTCCACAAATTGCAATAGATTATGGATAATGAAGTCCTATTCCATAAGTCCTATTCCACAATAGGTTACAAAGCCTCAAGGTTAAACACTGACCTAAAGTGCTTCTCTCTGCACTTTTTTTTATCCAGAGGGGTGGTCCTTAGTCAAACTATAAAGCTAACATAGAACTAGAGCTAATATAGAACAGTTCCCTCAAGAGACAGTCACCTAAGGGGATGTCTAACACTAGCTAGCTAGTTAGTTTTTTAGAGTTCAAGGAGGTTCAAGTAGCCTGGTGTTACCGCAACTTATGTCTCATCTCAAAATGAGATGAAATAAGTGTCGATAATATTATCTATTAAGATCCCTGTTACAGTTTTATAGCTAAACCTTCTAATTTGTCCCCCAATTCATTTTTACTCCACCCTTTACTTGGTTTTCATATTAAGTTAGCAAACAAGAACAATGTGAATTTTGAACGGTTTTTTTTCTAAGAACCTAAGTGGCACTAACAGAAAAAACACATCTAAACACTATAAGCTAAAGCTAGCTTAAAAAAAAGGCGCAATACCTGTTTTCCAAAAAGTCGATGGGCTATTGAGAGCAGTCAGTGAACATGTATCTTTTCACGGATTTTGTACATTGTTGAAGAGTAGGTAGGCTAGAGAAACAGATACTTGAGGATGTTTGTGTTCAGTAAATTACACTGGTTTTGCCAACGGGTCCGTGAGGCCTTTTTGGAAGATACTTTTGGGTGCCATGGTAACCAGTGGAAAGATGCAAGCCCCCCATAGTATCTAACTGTTGTATAAAGATATATATCT
>OMKZ01001066.1:0-11527 GCA_900302535.1 Neoniphon sammara
CCTACTGCTTAGCAACAGCCAATCAGAGCAGCTGAGCCGGGTGACTTGTTGGCCAATTGCGTCGGAGAGAAGGGCTAGTGCTCAGAATTTGAGTTGGCCGCGTGGGTCTGGCTATAGGAGGGTGAAGGGAAACAGGAGGATGAGGGGGTTTTATTTTTTATTTATTTATTTATTTATTTATTTTTTTGGAGGGTAGAGTTCACGTCCTTGTTTTTTTTCCCCCTCAACTAGACTGCTTTCTGTAACCAGGGAGATGTTGTGGGTTTTATTAATAGAATCTGTCCCCAAAATAACAGGTCGTGACGTAGTCGGTACAGTAAGGTGTGGCCCTCAACTCTCTTAGGAAAAGTTTCAAAGCAGCACCATCTAACTATCTACCTATACACAGTGTGCTCTGCATCAGACTAAGGCTGGCAGAGTCGTCCTCATCCTTTATATCACCTTAAACAAAGCTTATATAATCAGTTTGAATGTGTTTTATCCTCACTCTTTCTTTATGTAACCTTGTTTTCATTCATGTCTGCTAGTGTTAATTGTATCTTATTGAGTTGTTTGGTGTTTTATTGCTCTTAATCTGAAAAGAGCTGCTTGAATAATGTTAAAGACGATTGAATTTTGTAGACAGTGCATCAGAATTGATTTGCACACTCAACACTTTGCCTGTGACTTCCTGAATTCCTCTGCACTTGATGAAAGGGTCCAGTTGTGGAAAACAAGGTCACGACTCATCTGACAAAACGTTTGTGGGTTGCTTCATTACCTGGTGTAGAGAGGGAAGCAGTAACCCATTCATCATGAGTGTCACCACCCAAACAGTATTGGTCTATAATGTGATTAACAAATAAGTCAGTTTATTGGGTCGGTGTCTATTTTGGTAAGTTGGTCGGACCCATCCTGCAGCACTGCAGTATGGGTGGGGCAGAGGCAAAAGGTAGGAAACTATGAGGAAGGGAGGGAGGAAGGGATGAAAACAAGGAGTTAGCCGGTAGTTAGTAGGACCATGCTGCCCTGTTTTTACTGTAGATGGCTCCTCACTGCTTAGCAACAACGAATCAGATCCTCAGATCAGAGCTGCAGCCCAGCCAATCAGCCGGCAGGAGCGTGGCGCCATAGAGTTTGGATTTTACCACGTGTGAGATGCTACGGGTTGGAGAGGGTAGAGTTGTGCAATAGGAGATAGTGTGATGGCACAGAGTGTTTTTTTTGTTGTTGTTGGTACTATGTTGATGTTTAAAACCACACCCTTTCCTCACTGTTGCAGTGGTCTGCTGCAAAGATCCAGATGCTTGTGAGCTTGTTGTGATGTGAGGATTTGAGGAGGAAGCAGACGACACATTGAAAGTCTGTCACTTAAGTCCGTATTAGTCACGCTTCAGTCATCGTGACAGGCAATTTTTCTACTTGATTGTTTTAATGGGGACAGTTACATAAATCTTACAGTTACATGAAATAGTGCTGAATTCAGTCTGTGGTTCGATCATCTGTTTTGTGATCCTTTATCTCTCTTCTATCTCGTTGACATTTTATTTAAATGTCAATCAGAGATTAACCTGTGTGACACTCTACAGGTGTTTCTGTCTCTATTCTGAAATTTTTTCTCCACTTATGTAAGTGTTTGTGTTTATATTCAACATCAACATGCACACTGGATGGGAACTGTGGCTGCATGCAGTGTTGTGTGGAACTGAACTAATTGCAGGTTGCCTGCTGCATCTGTAGAATCCATAAAAGGTTGTAAAATTGTCAGATATTAGCCTCCAAGTCTTAAATACTTTGGGTAGTTTAAAGGAGTTATAAATGGTTGCTCTCGCACTACTTTTCAAGCAAGATGTCAAACCAGTCACACAGATCTGTTTTATGTTAGACCAGCCCTTTTATATTTATTGCCTTTGACTTTTCATATATTGTGGGGGAAATTGGTCTTAAATTTCATGTTATGGCATTAAAAAGTATTAAATTTAACTTGTAAAACCTGCCCATTTAAATAGGTCATTACTTAGTCCTAATATACTTCAGAATATCCATCAATTTGAAGGAATACACTTCACTTTCCCTTTTTTTTTTTTTTGCTGCTGGTGCAGCTGGTCCTGCTGGGTGCGGCTGCCTCAGCGCCGCATCCATAACTTTCTCCCCACGTGCTCCCCATGCTCTCGTATTTTTATTCTGCCTCTCCGTCGCTGCACGGCGGGCTGAGTGGCAGCTGCGCGGCAGCAGAACTCCACACTCTAGCGTGGAACCAGGCTGCTCGCTGTTGCATGGTTACAGGCAGTCCCGCCCTGCAATTGGCCCAGAATCTGAAGAGCTGCCAAGCCATTGGCTGAGCGGGGAGAAAAACAGCGCCGTGGTTGGCCAGTGGCAGGAGGCAGGCTGTTGCGATTGGCCCGGCGCGGTGGTTCCCGCTCCTTGGAGACTCGGCCTGTGTAAACATCCTGGTTGTTTCTTTCAATGGAGTGTGTTTACCAGCAGCTCCTCTTGCCAGTGTGTGCAGACTGAGGCTGAGTGTCTCCAAGGAGCTGAGAGTCTGGTGAGAGCGAGGCTAATTGGCTCCCTGCTCTGCCATACGCTTTTGTGATTGAAGAAGCACTCTGCGCTATTATGACACTTTGACAGCGTTACAGACGAGGACGCTAACAGCCCTCACTCTGCTGGCATTCTTACTTCTCTCTCTCTCTCTCTGTATCGCTCCCTGTCTCTCTCTCTCTCTCTCGTTTCATTCTCCAATCCAACATCTTCTTCAGCCACACCGCTGCCTGGATCTGTCACGCTCAGCAACAACAGGCCCACAGGCTACATGTTATCCCTTTGGTGATGAGCGGGGAAGCGGTGTCTGGGGCGCAGACATGGAAAATAAATTGCTTCGAGTGGTAAATGAGACAGTGGAGCTCTGTTTGTTTGTCGGAGTTTGCTTTTCATTTTTATGTTGTCTGGTTTAGTCCTATTTTTGTAGATACTCCCCCCTCCCTTTTCGTTTTCTCTATTGCCATCATGTTACCTAAGTTGTACAATTAAGTGCCCCCCTCCTTCCACACACACTCACTCACACACACACACACTCATCCTATCCTTTATCTGGAGTACAAAGAGTCTACAAAGGGCTTTGATCTCGCTCTCCAAATGAAACTCTTCTATCTCCCACCCCCCACCACCCCTCTGTTTCTCTGAAGTTGAACTCCATGCTCTCAGTGACTTCTTCCTCACTTCTACATTCACATCATGACTTGGCGGGGGGCGGGGCCAGTCGAGTGAAGACAGCCAAGCTTCCACCCTCTTAGAGAGCCTACTGCTTAGCAACAACCAATCAGCCTAATATTTTTGGCAGGTCCTCGCAGCCAATCGAGGGAGTGAAGCCGGGCTTTAGCGCGCTGTATTTTTATTGGTGGCCGAGGAGAAAAACAATGTTTTTCTTAGTACGCTATACTTTTCGTGCTAGTGGCGAGGCTGATGATGCTTAGAGCAGTTTTGGGGAGATAATCTAGGCTTTGATGGGGCTGAAAGGCACAGGGCTCATTACTGTTAAGTGATCCTATTTGCATTTTTATACCAACTCCCAGCTGAAGTTGAGATAAGACAACTAACTGGACTGGAGTAGCTAATGTAAAATGTAACTCCCTCTGGATGTGTCAGTACCAACAGAGAGAGAATAACACAAAACATTAAGAAAATCTTCCTTATATTGATTTGCTCCCCCTGACACAATCCATGTCTCAGTTGTCTCAAGGCTTAAACATCCCTGAACATGCCCCCTCCCCTGCATGACTGAGGAGTATTCAATAGGTGAAATCAATAGGGATTATAGCTGTCAGTGGAAATTCTCTTGTTTAGTCTAGTTGATGGACAGAACAGGTTTTCTTAATATTAAATACACCCTGTTTAGCTGGCAGCTGTCATGGTGTGAATGAATGAGAATGATGGCTGACAAGGTTGTGAGTTCTTCAACATTTTTCAACCTGAGTGGGGAAAGTGAATGAGAAACAACTGTGCCGTCCCCGAACAGCCACTGTCGAGGTGCTTGTGCGTGTGTGAGGTAAATCCCAGAGGAACACTGTGGTTATACTGGTCAGCGTGTGTATGAATGCAAAGCAATGGGTGCATTCAGCAGACCTTTCTTAGTTAAATAAAGCCCAAAAAATCTTGTTGACAGTGTCTCCTCCAGGCAGATACAAATCAATAGTCAGGATGTGGCCTGTGCCAGAGCTCAGGACATGATTGCCATTGACGGGCAATGCGGCAGAAGCCTTAAGAGTTACTGAGGGTGAAGGGTGGGGCCGGGTCTCTTCATTCACTCAGA
The DNA here is from genome assembly GCA_900302535.1 of Neoniphon sammara. Classification (NCBI taxonomy): domain Eukaryota; kingdom Metazoa; phylum Chordata; class Actinopteri; order Holocentriformes; family Holocentridae; genus Neoniphon; species Neoniphon sammara. Next base: position 4,289 of record OMKZ01001066.1, read on the forward strand.
TAGACTGTTTTAGCCTGGAGTTGCTAGACGAAGGAGAGAGAAAACTGTTAACAAACCCTGCTGTGCAACTACCTGAAGGGGAAAAGCACTCACTTCAAGAATTCCTGTATGACGACTGATGGACTAAAACATTCAGGAAGCTAACTTTCCCACTGGACTGCGCAGTTAATTGGAAAAAAAGAAAAGAAATAAAAAATCCATTTCCAAAACCATTTCTAAAGGAAAGACATTACTGGTGGTGTGCTGTGTTTTGTTGCTGTGCAGGATTCTTGGCCAGTACATTAAGTAGCAGCACCTTGAAGGAAATGCTTTTCCTTTTTTTTTCTACAGCCCATAAAAATTAGTTTTCCACAGAATCTCAGTTTTAGTGTTTCCTTTATCCTCTGTTTACAGTTATAATAAAACAAAAATCTAGCAATACCAAAGCAATACCAAAAATCAGAGTGATTTTTTTTCCTTTGACAAATGATCATTTTTCACAATATCCACTATGTTTTAGATGGGTTTCATGTGAAACTTTATCAAACCACAAAGATCTGGGTTAGCCTTCATTTGAATTAAAATGACAAAATCCCCTGGAAATGAAGGTTTTAGGTTTTCATTTAACAGCGGTGATGCACTCTTCCTTTGAGCTGTCATCTAGGACAGTTGAGCCAATATTTGGGAACACTTACAGTTTTCTGCCAGTGCTACAACGCCCAGAAGAAAGCCAAGACTAATCTGAGATGTCATTGAGATGTACGGCATTGAACGACTCCATTGATTATGAATGAAAGACTGCCTTTGTGGACGCATAAAATGTTTGATTGAGGTTTTACATCTAAATGGGCTTAATTTTATGGCAGTAATAACAGTTTTAAGCCAGAAAAAGTACCCATATCAAATCCCCATGTGTGCTCTAACAGTCGCTTATACCATCTGTTTCAGTAAATCGGCAGTGCGTGATTCCCAAATCTGACATGGGACAAGGTCTTCTCTCTTTCCTGGATAAAGCAGATACTTGTGACAGTTGATTTATATAAAAACAGGACACAAGAAAAAACATGACCAAATGAGATTTAGTACTCATCTTGTTTTGAATTGAAATCTGAGTATACAGTTTGCAAAATATTAAAAGCACCTGTTCTTTACATGAAACTAAACTGTGCTATTTCCACCCCTTCTCCCTCATCAGCCACAGTTTATGTGCCCTTAAGCAAGGCACTAGCTTTAATGGGCTTTTTTCTGGTGTGAATTTTTGTTACTGTATGGATGTAAAGCATCGTGTTGCTGAAGCACATTTAAATAAATTAATAAATAAATAAAGGTAAAGAAGGCTGAAAAAGTAAACTGAGGATGCAAAAACAGGTTTGATCTCATGATTCTCTCTATGAAACAGACTGGTAGAGTCCAGGTGAAGCTTTGATTCTGCATTCATTTCAACCCATTAAGTTCATTTAATGACAGTGAGATGTAGATAAAAGGGAGGAACGGGGTTAAAGAGTTTGAGGCAGCTGAGACATGCACTCAATTCAGTTTCAGTAGGAGGGTGTTCCTGGTTCAGTTTACGTCAATTAGGGCAGATTGCATGAGCAGCATAGCTATTTCAAGAAGACATACTATACTCAGCCATGTGAATGCTGAGCCGTTGAACTGGCAAGTTACTGCGTTAAATTTTATCTATATATATATATATATATATATATATATATATTAATCTAACTTTAACTCTTTCTGAGCTTTAATGGTTATGTCCATTTGGCTGAGAGCACAAATATTGCAAACTGAATGTGTTTATGTATTTTCAGATTACAAGCACAAGGACATACTGGGAACAACTTGTGCATTCTGTTGTGTCGCAGTATTTGAGTTAGTGTTTGCTTGTTTTTTAGTATCTGCAGGTCCTTAAACTCTGAAAATGTTTTACAATAAGGCAGCCTAATTGAAAGCCCTCAAAAGGTATTAAAATGTCTTTTATCTGGCAATTAGAGGCCATTTTAGAGGTATTCACGTTTCTTTGAACTGCTAGTTCATTCTTATATTAGAACAAGGTTACTAGTACAAAGTATCCCATCTGCTTTACTGAACACAGTTGAACCTCATGTCCCTTATTAACATGCCATCCTTTTTCTTGTGCTCACCTTTTATATTTTAAGAACTTTCATTAGATATGTTCAGTCAAAAATGGGCTGGTTTTGCCAGTTTTTTATTTTTGTTTTATCTTAAATTCTATTCCAGAGCATTAAAAAGGTCTTTCATGTCTTAAATTTGGCTTTCCAAAAACTGAAAACACTCTCAGTACATGTTCATAGAGCAGGTTGGATGATATAAATGGGGGTTCAGGTGCTCTTGCTCTATGGAACTTCGGTAGATTGAGCACTGACTGCACTGGGGATCAAACCAGCAGCCCTCTGAACTCCAGGCATCCTCCCAAACCAGCTTGCCAAGCTGCTGCCTTTGTTCAGGGATGGTTTGGAAGCATTGGGCACTGTTGGTACCGAGATCCAACCAGCCACTTTGGAAATGCCAGGCAGCCTCTCAAACCAACTTAGCCAAACTAAGTGACAGGATGGGGTTTGTCATGGCACAGGTGTGCTGCTGGCTGCAGTGGAAGGTCGCCCTGCATGCAAAACAAGGACGGACAGGGAGGAGAAGGCAACATCTGTCCCACCGCCCTTCATTAAAATGCTTCTCCCTCAGATGATTGTCCGTGACGGGATGCGACCAAGCTACCCTGCTGGGCAGATGGCGTTAAAAAATTACACCGGTGTAAATTTGCTTTTTTTTTTCCTATTGCCACTATTGCCCATGGAAAGTCTAAACCCACCGACCAATGTGGCAAAAGCCTTAAGAAACACGGAGGGTGAAGGGTGGGGCCGGGTCTCTTTATTCACTCAAGTCAGACTGTTTTCAGCCTGGAGTTTCTAGACAAAGGAGAAGATAACCGTTAACAAAACCTGCTGTGCAGCCACCTAAAGGGGAACAGCACTCATTTTCAGAATTCGTATATCATAACTGACAGGCAGAAACCTACAACAAGTTAACATTTCAGTAGGTCTGCACGGTTGATTTGGGGAAAAAAGAAAGTCTGTTTGTATTGGTATATTCACCAGGGTCAAAAACTACACAAAAATACATTTAAAAACAGCTCTCAGAGATGTACAGCTGCCCTAACAGAGTAGTATATCATGTCTTTTCCTAACATGACCGCAGAGACTAGCAAAGAGTATCAAAGGTATATCTACTCTGCCAAAACTGAAAATAAAGAGATCATTGCGTGTGTTTGCCTTCCACCCTGCCTCAAGTTTCTTTTTGCCTCATCGCTGTTACCAGAAGTATGCAAGAGTGCAGAGTCACGGAGGAAGTGAAAATAGTCAAAATTAAAGTTGGTAGTATGCTGCGTGGTAATGTCATGTTAGGAAAAACCACAATACTCGTGCAGTATGTCTCCATGCTGTTCATGATGTATTTTTCAATACAATGGGGGCCTGCAAGTCCTGGGAGGTAAGGCAAACCTGCAGTAGAACAGACATTAGTGATTTCTGGCAGATGTGACAAATACATTGGTGAGTTTAGACTTTTCATGGACATGGATTACTGGTGATAGGACAAAGCTAAAACAGCACTGTTCTCCTTAAGTCAAAGGGTTTAACTTCTTAATTTCAGATCCTTGTTTCTTAACTATAAAATGGGTCACAGAACTATTTTCTGGTAGATCCCCACATGACCAGAATGTTTTAATATGTATGTTTTAATGAACATTGGTGCCTGGGGCTGAAATAGTTTAAGAACCTCTGACCTATAGCCAATAGGTAAACCTGCTGCACCCTGTTCCCTCATTATCCATATATTGTCTGCTGCCTGGAAGTCTTGATTTCCAGGGTGTGTTTTAAACCAGTGTGTTTTATCTGCAGGTCCCTGGTGATCATCAGCACGCTGGATGGGCGGATCTCAGCTTTGGACCCCCACAACCAGGGCAGGAAGCAGTGGGACCTGGATGTTGGCTCAGGGTGCCTAGTGTCCTCCAGCCTCAGCAAACCTGAGGTAGACAAACACCACTCTTTGCTTTACATTCATGTCGCTGCAGTGGCCACACATATACATATATTTCGCTGTAAATATCCAAATTGAAGCTACTCTTAAGCTGCAACACCCAATGTTAACTGATCCTGGAGTAGCTCAGGAGTGAACCTGGATCTCACAACCAAAAATAACTCACACATCTGCAAAAATCCTATAGGAAAGAGGTATGTCTAAACATTTAGATTCTTATAGGGCTGCACAATAAATCAGCCAAATTTACCAACCAATTATATTTTTTACCAACAAAGTACCATGCTTGATGCTCCAATGTCGTTGAACTACCGACACTCTCCATCACTTTTAAGTGTTGTTTCTTCATTTGTTAATTGATTAGCTGATAAAAAACAAGCATCTGACTTAGACCACTAGCTTGTTTGTTTTGCTCTGACTGATGAAACCTAATAGACTGTGCTACAGAACAGCCACTCACTGACCTTTTCATTAGTGGGCTACTTTTATGGATTCGATTCGTTCATGTCATTGCGTCAAGAATTTTACAGTGTGGAGCAAGGGTCAAAGTTTCACTTGGTCAGTATTGGTAATCAAATCTGGCCTTTCATTGATTTGAAGTTAGTATACCAGCAAACTGGCCTCTTAACGCCAATATTTTTTTTTATTGGCCAAGGGCAGTTTTTACCTGCATTTGGTGCTTGGAAAATTTGTTTGTTTATTATTGAAGAAAGCATTGTGTTGAAAACGCTTTTGATCAAGCAGTCCCATATACTACTATCAAGCTGAAAATAATTTCTTGCACACACATGGCTTTGCCAGCTTAGCTGCATACCTTGTATTTGTAATGCTATGGGTTTCAATCTGATGCCTGATCTTTGTCACACACATTCCTCTCTGTCTGTGTCCAGTGTTTCAGTGTTCCCCCTCTAATAGATACTTCTGACTGCTTTAGAACCTACAAATGTTCATATAACTCAACCTCCCAAATGACATAACTGCAAACATACACTACTGTAGAGTTTAGCAGGTTCACTGCTTTTAGCCTACAGTAACTGCCAATTAAGCAGGTTAACAGGCATTGTTCTGATGATGAATATCTGTCAGTGGATGAAAAAGTCAGTTTCCATGACCTCGACATGAGAGTGGGAGGTTGACACGGTCTGGCCTGCATCTTTGTCTCAGAACAAACACTGTCCCTACTGGCTTTCTTTATGTAGACATTAAGTCCAATAATTGAACTCACTGCACTTTGAACAGTCAACCAAGTATTGTTGGTGTTTGCATTCATTTCATACACACACACACACACACGACATACTTAGGGCTACAGCAGCCTCTACACCCCCACATGAATCTGAGAGTAGCTGTTTCGCCTGGAGGATAAGCCTTTTTGTTGCCTTTTGTGGTTTACACATACTAGCACAGCAAGACCCCATCTGTACATATATACACAAGCTTAAAACGCCCACACTGACATGCTGAAAGTGAAGTGTAGCCCGGAGCGAGACCAGAGCGCTGCTCTCTGAGAGCTACATAGACGTACTCATGGTTGCACTTTGATGTGGACTCGCTGTGTGCGATATTAGCCTCAGGGAAAAAGCCTCTGATACTAACAAGGGTCTGTGTGGCTACTGGAATCAGTTTAATGTAAGGCTGCTGGTCTTGGTCAGGAATGCTTGAGTGTAAAGCTCTCCCTCACATTTTCACGTAAATAAATTTCCGTTTTGCTAATATGTCGCCTTTAGATGTAACACAGTAGTTCATACCCAGTTCAGGAAGTGTTTGTATTTGGTGTTCTAAACACCCGATGTCTGGTGGGGCTTTCCAGGGAAAAATCTTCGGGTACGCAGGAAGTGATGTGTTTTGGTTCAGTTGAAATAAATTATGAGAGCTGCAGAGTTAGCATGAGCAGCGATAACAACGACAGCAGAACAAACAACAAAAGGAGCATCATCTAGAGAAAAACATAATAAACAGAAAATTCTAGAGAAAAATGTCACATACTCTTGTTTTATTCACAGGTGATTTCTGGGAAGTGCAGTGCAGAAACTCAACAGCAATAAGCACTTAGCACCAAAGATGTTACCAAAATAATAAGAATAAGCTTTTGTCTTTACTTTTTACACTTTATAGATCAAATGATTAATTAAAATAATAATCAGGGGATGGTAGATTAATGGAAAATGAAAATAATAATTGGTTGGAGCCCTGGTTCAAAACCTGTGTTAGAGGTTCCTGGAGGTGTCATCACGAACCCTTTCTTGGTTCCCTGGATGGTTCCTTGGTTCTTCAAAGAACCATCCAAAGCTCCCGTACGGTTCCTCAGTTCCTCTCTATTAAATAAGACACAAACACAGTTACAGATAAGTTGTCTGTAAGCTGAGAAAATTTGTCGCCCTCCTGAGCTATCAAAACCATTTTCGAAACCATTTTGATGATGTTAAGATGTATTTCATCAGGATAAACACAAGGTTGTTTTTTTCACCCCTAAAAAGTACATATTTTGGAGATACCAGGTTTTCATCCTGTTTTTTCATACTTTTCATAGCATTGCACGTCCTTGTTTTTACATCTTTCTATCCTTGTTAGGACATGCTGTCCTTATATAATAGTGAAGTAAGTACATGGACACACACATGCTTGTATTTCTGTACATTTGAGGACATTCTGTTTTTCTGTTATTTTCCTCTTGTTATCTTTGTTAGGACATTTGGTTCTAAAAAGAGCTGAAATAAATGGACACATATACATTATTTATTTTTTTAACTATATGCTTGAGGACATTACATTGTCGTTTTTCCTCATCTTTTCATCCGCGTTGGTCCTCAGTCGAACTGTCAAGAAGTAGATGTACACACATAGACACACACACACTTAAATAGTTACATCCTCCCGTCAACACCCAGTCTGCTGTAGTAGTGACAGGAGGATGCTGAGTCTGTGTGTGTGTGTGTGTGTGTGTGTGTGTGAAGACTCCCTGTATCTATGTGTTTTCACCTGTTGGCTTTCATTTAGCTGACAGAGCGGAACGAGGAGAGATGCCTGTCAGCTCTGAACTCAGTGACTCGCTCTGACGTCACTTGTTATGATCCTGTGTGTGTCTTAGCGTGTGTTGCTCAGAGTGCGACAGTGTGTGTTTTATATTCATGTATATGAGTGGACAGCCAGCCTTGCCAACTCTGCCCTCTGTAACCTGGGATGGCTGTCTGCAGGGGGCGAGGTCCT
>OMKZ01001076.1:0-12119 GCA_900302535.1 Neoniphon sammara
TATGTGTGTGTGTGTGTGTGTGTGTGTGTGGTTTTATGAAGTGTCTTATTTCATTTATCCAACAGATGTCAGCTTTGCCTTTCGGATCGAGCCGCTGTTGGATGAAGGAGGATGCTGCTGGGAGAAACCCATCAGCGCTGGGACGACCTCAGTTTATTTGGATGTTGAGGAAAAGATGGCTACCGTCCTCACTAACCACTGGATTTCGGCATCATTTATGGCATATGGATGAAAAAGAAGAGGGCCGCGTCGACGCTATTAACACATTGGAGATTACCCTCTACCTTTTGACTGGAAAATTCCGCTGTCTACACAAGTTATTGGTAAGCGGATGGCGGATACCCCAAAGACATACTGAGCACTGGAATAGCTAACAGTGGGCTGCTAGCCGCCTAGCAAGCAAGTTAGCCTCGCCAGGAATGTGCATCTTCAGGCTCGCGGAGACGTTAGTTTTTGTGCCGACGACAACTAGCCAGCAACGTTAAAGCTAACGTTAGCGTGTCAGCTGTTATATTCAGCTAGACACCACTTCTCCCGCTGCAATTCTGAAAGACTAACCAGCTACACCGTTAGCAGGCTATTTATTGAAGGCCATACAGTTAAATCTAACGTCCCCGTTTAGCTTGACAGTTGCCTTTCAAACACATCGAGGCTAGTGAGATCAGCTGGTAGTGAGCTAACTGAGGCTAGCCTTGCAAGCTAACTTAGCTGACAGCTTTTCGGCTACACGTTAACCGTTGCGGTCTGCTGCTGTGTTGTGTTTTCGATTACTGCGACCTGCTACACTGCTGTTTGGAGCAGGAATTCAGCCAATTACAAACACAATTATTAGGATGATTAATTTCACTGTCTTGAATAGGGAGAAATGTTTCTCTGCTAGAATGACTAGTTAACATTATGGGTGGCAAATCAAGGGTGCTGTATGCAAAACATTACCGGCCAGTGCTACGGCTTTATAGCTAGCTGGTAATCAGCTGGTAAACAGCAAGGACCTGCTTGATGAACAAATGTCATATTTAACTGTATGGTCTCAAATGATATGCTGGATGTATTGCCCAGACTGGTGCACTCTTAATGTACAACTTTGTCACCTGTCCAGTGGCCAGCGGCCAGTGCATTGTTCCTGATTTCATGGCTGACTGCTTGCCTGTGTGTCTAAATAGCCAGCTACCTGACAGCGGCTCAGTCTGGCTTGAAGCTAGGGGCTAAATGTTGACTATGGCCTAACTAGTGTTATTACAAACTTCTGTAATGATCTTGCCTTGCTTACTGTGACCGTTGGCAGCATGAGGGGTGAGATATGAGACAGACACCATATCTAATGATATAATGGACTTGGCCTTTCCTCTGCCAAGTACAAAGGTAGTCTGCAGTCTGCAGGTTCCATACTTTGGCTTTCAGGACATTTAAAACATAAAGCTACTTTTCATCAATTGCTATATACAATACAGCCTTACAAAACAACCACAAGTACAACCAAAGTAAAAACAAAATGGTTTTGAGGTGAAATATTGAAAAATTCTCCTCTATACTTCTCTAATTGGTGAAATGTAGCCATTATATCACGTTATAATAACTGCATTTTAGTCTGTGCCTGGTCCCTAGCTGAAACATAGGCAAGCAGGGCAGGAAAACAACTTTTTATCTCCTAGCAAAAGCACATCTCAAAATTCACTATAGAGTTTTTCACGTTGTTGGTAGCCTGCCAGGATGGCTTGGATGTTGTGGTAGACAAACCACAGCCGAAATTTACCAGTAAGATATTTGACTGCTGGCTGCTGGTAATTTCCCACACTGTTGGACAGTATCATGAGAAAATTGCTTTTATGTGGCTCAGCATCATCTTGTCTAAGTGGCTATGAGTTGGTACTTTGCTACAGCAGCTTTGTCTGAGGTGTCTTAATCATCTACAATTAGATACCCAAAGCCATTATAAATTCACAGTGACAGCATTAATACATATCTTATTTAGTCACAGTTAATGTCAGTGTCATTGAGTTCATTTTACATACAGCTCAATTAATCACAGTGGTCTCATCGTTTCCCAACCACAAAAATGAGAGTGAAGAAGGATGAACTCTGACATTACATGATGTTTTTTTTCCTGTTTTAAAGCTAATATACTTCATTAATGGAGAAAAATGCAAGTAATCCTCATTTAATTAAAAGGGCTATATTACAGAGCTTAACAATATGATTGTAAATTTGCATATTAGATTTTTTTTTTTAAATCAGGTAACAAACCATTTTGTGGCCACCCAAAACTGATCACTTTTTGCCTGGCCTGACAGTTTTTTGGGGTGTTGTTGAGCACAGTTTGGCTGTTGGGTGCATTGGGTGCATAAAATAACCCAAGAGCTTTGAAATGTAAATTCTCAGGGCCACTTTAGTTACTCTTACTTAATTCAAAGTAGACACACCATTGCGGTATAATGGTTAATTAGTTCTGTTAACTGATAATTGGTTATTAGGCATAGTCACTTAGAAGCAAAGCAGAGCCTAAGTAGACACTTAGGCTGAGAAATGTAGTAGCAATTAAAGATGTGGATGTGGCTGTTAATTCTGTTTACCCAGCCACTGTTGAAGGTACATGATTGTCATGTGAATGTCCCAGTCTAACCTAAAAACCTGATTGGATAAAGTGGCTTGTGGATTCTCGGATACACCTGCCTCTGTGGCATGTGCAAAGAAAATCTGCCTATATAGCTTACTTAAAAGGGGCTAACGTGTGGTGATTTTTCTTTTTATACACTTGGTTGGTGGTTTGGTCTGTTCTGACTGACTGTGGGTGGTGTGAGACGCTCCGATTGCATCTATTATAGGTGGTGGTGTTGTGCAGCTACAAAGTCAACAGCTAGCTAGCAAGTGCTAATGAGGTAGCATTGATATTAATAAACAGTAAAATAAATGCAGATTACAGTGCCTGAGGCAGTTTCCTTCAAGCATTGTTTTTCAGACACACAGAACTGGGAAGCTTTGACTGGTTGTAATTACCTTTTTACGTATTTTGCATTTGCAGGGTAGAAATGTTGTTCATGAAACAAAATCAGATCAGTAGAGAATCAAGGAAGTATTTGGCTGTTGACAGCTGATGATTGTGCAACCCGGGTCACTCAGGTGTGAGGGAAATGAATGGACTTACTGTGAATTTTTTTAATCATGATGCTCATAGCATGAATGCGTGGTTAGATTAACGGACCCACTCCATCAGAATATACCCCATTGTGTAATTAACGGCTGAATCTTGTATTTGAAGAGTCTAGACTGGCTGATGTACAGACATGGCCTAAAACAGCTGACTTGATAGTATTGCAAACAGGGCAGGAGACTGCCAGCCACAGTGGTTACTGCATATTCAAATTCACTTGTCACTTTTGGTAGATATTTTATCAAAGAGTTTACCTGGTTTGTGCATTTCTGTACATTTGTACCAGCCAGTGAGGTTTTGTAGAGTAGAATAGGACCTCCAAATGATGGTTGGTTACCTATCAAGTGACTAGGAGAGCTGTAATTACTTCACCACTGTGTCAGCAGAATGGTACTGATTGGCCCATACAGGGCGTTATAATAAATCCTCAGTGTCTAATGCTCAGCCCCCCCACGCTGTTAGTCACAGAGATGTGAAAGTTGATACAGGTATGTATCTGGGCATGATGAATATTTTTGCCTTTAGGACTCACAGTATCTGGCATAATTTCAGCATTTTGTATTTATTGAAAGCCCTTGCTCATGCACCACAGCTCAGAATAAATTTGGAAAGTAGATTCACTGGGTATGTCTTTACTTCGTTTCCAGAAGGCTAAGGAGTCTGTCCAGAAATTGTCAAGGTATTAAACTAGCAATTTTTGTAGAATTTGCGCAGCCAGTTCAACAGGGTGTCAGATCATGGCAAAGCAATCAGTCCACTTGGAATTTTACTGGCTGATGAGAAACATAATTTTAGAGATATCTACCAAGCCACATGTGGATATGTTGACATTTGAAAACAATGCAGATATGTCAACTTCTGTTGACAACAAAGACTTGAATACCCACAATACTTTGCAGGGCAGTCAGGAGGCTCACTACACTGTGGTTCAATGTTGCCTGCAGCGACATTTATTGTTGTATATTGTATTTATATTTGTATAGCTGTGCCTGTAGTCATCTATCAGCGTAGGCCTCTGTAGTAGAAAAATGAACAGTGAAGAGAAAATATTACAAGTTACAGTGAACATGTAGTTGGCGCCCAGTGTTCAGTACCCACCCTTACGACGAGCCTCAGACATCCAGTTCCTCTTTTGTTATGATTGAGTGAGATGACTCTAAAGTTGAAGTAAACTCATGACTGAGGTTTCAGAGTTCTCCTTACTCTGTTTTTCTTCCTCTGCACTTCCATTGCCTGTTGGCTGCTGCCAACAGTTCAGTCATTCATAGCTGGTCTTACACTCCAGGGCCAAAATAAGGCTTTCCATGACTTACTAAATGCAAATCCAAATAAAACTTAGGTTATCTTAATTTCTTTGTATTTTGTTGCCACAGGAGACTGAGAGAAGTGAATAGTCGTTGAAGCTACATTAAAAACATGGAGTGTGGTCCCTTTCCCTCAAGTCTCACTAGCCGATTTTATGGGAAAAGGTTCAGTCAAGGGCCTGTTAATTAAATCTGCTAGCGGCAATAACGGTCTCCTATTAGGCATAATTTACCAATTGCTTGTAACAATAATGAATTGTGATTAAAAGTGTCAAGGCTCCATGATACATTAGTGATACTTGAGCCATATAATTTCTCCTTGCAGACAGTTTCTTTCAGGGTTGCTAAATGCCGTCAGATTATACCTGTGACTAGTAATCTTATACCTGTTATACCTATAACACTGCTAGTTTATATCTCATGCCTTCTAGTCTTCTGTACCGTGCATTTCTGCAGATTGCCATTATGTTGAGATCCTACTTCATTCTAAAAATCTGTTTGACTCATAAAAAGTTGAAATGGACTGCTGATTTTTGGAGAATTTTTTTTAACCCTAGAAGCCTTTAAGCAAAAATACTTGAAATTTTACAACCCAAATGAGTTAAATACCTTTAGATCTCGACAAGAGGCAGCTGTTTGGCTATGACCTGTTGATGTGCAGAGTTTTCTGTAAGGCTCATAGTGTGCCACATGTCTGAAATAGGGGCTTCCAAACAAGATGCACAATAGGGCACATTTATCTGTTTGATAGGTTAACCTGAGGGAGAAGATATTTGTTGTTATTTGGTGCAGAACTGGATTGTTTATGTTGTAGGTGGTGTGTGGGGAGAGTGAAACATTGGACTTGAACAGTAATTTCTATGACATTCTCTCATCATCCTGCTTTAAAATAAAAAAAAACAAACAGTGAAATTGAGTAGGCTAATAGTGACATTCAAATTTTGCAAGGAAGCACTTGGAAACCCCCAGAAGAACTCATGTGTTCCTGGACCCCACTGAATGGCTGTTATAGCGTATTCCCTGATGCCCTCTATTAGTTCTGTTACAGTGAGTGACAGCTGATTATCTGAAGTTTAACACATTGGGGCAAAATCTCATTTAATGTTATAAAAAAAAGGAAATGGAGTAGCAGGAATTGCCAAAAGCCTTTTTTATGATAGGATTCATTTAACCAGAAGCAGATGCAACTCAGGCTGAATTGTCAGTAGATGCTACACACAATGTTGTCTATCAGAATAAATCAGCTGCATCAGATATAGCTTTAAAATTATTAAATAGCTAAGAAAAATGGAGAAAAGACAAGCTGACACAAACAAAAGATTACCATTCAAGATTATATTTTATAGGTTTTTTTTCCCTGTTTGCGGTGGGAGGTTAGCACCAGTATGTATTCTCTTCATAGTTATGTGTTTGTTATTGATTTTCCCGCTACATCAAGAGCTAGTGGATAATGCAGCTCAAGGCCAATGCTAATTTCCTCCTCAGTGCACCCAGTGAGCTTTCTCAGGCCATGTAAAATGCAGTGCATCATGCAGAAAAAGGAAACCTGGGCCGCCTCTGTGGCATTTCTCACTACAGGCAGCATCAGACACCACATTCAGTAGTCGTTTACCAGGCGTTGTCTTTCTTGAGAAGAACCAGCACGCATTCATAGAATAAAAGAGGACGAATCTTAATTAGCCCCCAGGGGAATCTGTCTTGAATCTGTCTAGAGAGCCAGCAGAGCACGAAAACCAGCGTGAATACATACATAACCTACATAAACATATACTTCACTTTTTGTACGTGCATACAATCATAGCCATACCTACATGCTGTGCTCTTTTGTTACATGTGCTAGACGTTGGATTATAGTTAATCCATTCATATTATTCACTATATAGCATATATATTACAGTAGGTAATGAATTATACAGCATTTCATCCATAAACTTCAACCTAACATTCCCCTCACCAGAATTGACTGCTAACCGGTGTGAATGAGGTTGCATATCTTTTTTATATTCTATATTTTTGGAAGGTGGTAATGTCAGCCTGAGGCCAGGAGGGTAGATCATCTACAAAGGGGAGTGTGATGGGTCATTTGTGATTTTCTTAGCCACGGACAGTGTGTGATAATGCCAGTGGTGATTTATGTTGGGACAGCTTGAGAGAGAGAGAGATTTTTCCAGCCCTGTTTATTGCCTTAGTTGAATTGCCTTTGACTTTCACAGACAGCGCTCCCACCCCAGCACCGAGTGTTAATAACTGTTCAGACGCTTTGAAAGAAAGTCATATAAAATAAAGCTGGATGACTGTGGCTAAAATAATAATCCTGATTGTTATAGGAGATGTTGTGGTTACAATTATAAATCATGGTTTGTAATTTTGATCCACTAAATTATTGAATGAGATTGTTAGAGGTTTATTTTTTTTATTTTTTATTCATAGACTGGCAGCCTGACAGCCACAAAATGCACTGCCACAAGCTTCAGTGTTAGTAAACCAAATAATCAAAGCAATCATAATCAAAAGCAGCAGAGTCATACCAATATTCTTTTGAGCCTTTAAAATTTTTAAAACTCAAAAAGATGGCTTCAGTTGTTGACCAGTTTGAAATATTGGGCGTTTTTTTCAGAATAACGAGACTCTGGTTAGATGCAGCTCTTATTAACAAATTAATAAATTATTGAACATTTAAATTTATGGTCTTTTCAGAGTTTCCCCTTGAATTTTTTTCTTACAGTGGTGGCATGGTCCGAGTGGGCGTATTTTTAGCAGCAGCGAATGATGCTGCTGAATGGCTGTAGATAGAATGTGGGAGGACCACATGTTCCGATTTGTCACTTTCATCATGAAGGGGCGTTTTGGGAAAAAAAAAAAAAAAAACAAAGAAAAAAAGACTGCATGGCTTGAAGAATCTCGTTCGACTGAGGGGGTGATAGATGTGATAGATGATTTGATGCAGCCCTAGACATTGTGCCATTGCTAATTGTGGAAATCGTGATGTATGAACATGCATGGGTAACTGTGGAGCCCTGTGTAAAGTAGCTGTCAAGTTGGCAGAATCAGGCTGATTTTAGGCAGAGAGGAGGTCGCCTCACCTCCTCAGTGTGGATTGTGATTTGAGCAGCTGAAAAGCCCTCAGGTCCCCTAATACAACAGGTCTCTCTTGCTGTGATTGGCCCTCCAGCACTGTGGATTCTTTCAGTTTCCAGTGGATATGCAAACCTGCTGCTGGCAGTATGCTGAGCGGGTAGAAAGCATAGCAGGTCCTCACTCTGTGAAAAGGATGATTTGCCTTCTCTGCCTGCCTCATTTCCATGCAGCCTAGTGAGAGTGTCAGCTGGAAACCACTCTACAATATCTTTTTGGTGAACCAGAAAACTCTCTGGGTCTCAGCATGTTCCACTACAGGAAGAAAAAAAATGTTTTTTTAATCTCATATATAGGTCTCAAGAAGCACCTAAAGTCGTAATATTGCACAGTGCTTTGCAAAGTTAATGAGAACTCACTGGGCCCAGGCCCACACAATGACGGCTTAATCCCATTAAACTGAATTTTTTATGGTGCTTGCTGCTGTGTGTAGTCGTGGTTATGCACGTCCCCCATCTCCTCGGCCAGATGGTACGCTCCTCTCGGTGTGACGGAGGCCACAGCCTCCCCCTCCCCTCCCCTCCCTACAAACCTCCATACACCCCACCCGCGTGGCAGAGCCGGTAACAGGGGGGGATCAGCTGTGCCAGTCCCGGCAGGCCACACACAGCAGGCTGGCTGGCGAACAAAGCCCCTGGCACTGCCAATGAAGACGAGCCATGCCTCCACGCTTAGCCTCTCCTCTCCTCACGCTGTCGTGAGGGGAAAGCGCAGCGCCGCTGTCATCGTCTTTCTGTACCACAGAGACGACAGTCCGGGGGAAGAGGAGTCTGTCTTTGGCATATTGTGGAATATTGCTCTCTCTGTTTTTTTACTGCTGACGAGTAGAGATGCTGGCTGAGCGCAGAGAGAACAGCAGGTAGGGAATATCGAGCACTGGGTGATGAGCTTGTCTCCGCGGCAACCGGCGGTTTGTTTACTGTTTAGTGAGCCCAACCGTAGGGAGGAATTTGGCCATTTATTGTTATTATTGATGAAAGCGCATTGCCTTTTGATGTCAGTGTCAGAACCATTTTCATTTATACTTTTGGCATTAATTAGATGCCTGTATCCAGAGTGACTCAGAATTGATGCAGCAGTACAATAAGCTTCAGTCACCAACATTATTAGTAATCAGTCGTGAGGAGTGTGATGGTCACAGTGATTGTGTATGTAACAAAATATTCCTTTTTCTTTAGAGCGATTGTGTGATGGAGAAGAGCCAGGTAAAAAAGAGCCAAAAGTGTTCATGGAAACTTCATGTAACAAATGTCAAGAGAGTAAGACTGTGTCGTTTTGTTTATTTGGTAGACTTGCTTGTTGACGTAGTTCATGCCTAGATGCTTTGCTGTTATAATAATATAACCTACAAAATCTTTCAGGAAAAACAAGCTTGGATTTAGACTACAGCATTTTTCGGATTTTTTTTTTCCTGAGGAGTATAAGTGCTTTTAAGGTGAAACATCTAGTAGTGCATGTCAAAATTTTGGAGCATGTCATGTTATTCATTATTCATATTATTCATTAAAGTCATTAAATTAAATTAAGCATTCAAGTCATGCTTAATTTAGCAGCAGCTCAGGCTACACAATTAATCGTAGGTAATCATATATTACGATTTAATCTTTCCATGAATAATAATTGTCTCATTTGGCAATATTGAAGTGTTTGTTATATTTTCAATTGTTCTGAAAGTCCTTCATAAAAAGTCCTTGACATCAAGCGCTTCCTTTATGCTTGACCAATCATAACCTCTGAATGGATCATGTGCCTTCATGTGACCAAAATGAAAGTTAAGAACGAGAAGCAGGAAACTCCAGCGGGAAATAAAAAAAGAAACTTTACATAAAGCATCTTGGGAAACACGTAGCAACAAGCAAAGTGAACAAGAGCAAATAGACTTGACGTTAGAGAGGAAAATCTTTCTCTGGTGTCTTAGCGTAAAATAGTTTTGTTCATCAGGATGGGTCATTCTAATTTGGAGATAACTGGTTTTAATCCAGGGGAAAACAAACAAGTACAGATCATGTGAAAGATTTGCCCCAAGGTTGTAGCTTGGGGCAGACTAATTACATAATACTTATTTATTATTTGAATGTTGTAAATGAGAACCACAATAACATTCAGTAAGAGTACAAACAAGACTTTGTAGCTACTGCTAGTTACGCTACTGCTAACATGATATGTATGTTGATTCAAACTGTAGGTGGCTCTTGTTCCAAGTGTCTTAGCATTTCTAATTTACAGTTTGTTGACATAGTCTGCAGGACAGTTAATTGTCTAATTCGTAGAAATAATTTGTGAATCGTTCCGCTCTAGATTTTGGAGTCCTGTGTTTGTCACCTTTGTAGATGCTGTAGTCATTTTGTTTTTGTGTGGTCACTTCAGGATTTTTCTGTGCTCTCTTACTTTGTTAGTCTTCTACATGCACATTGACGCACACATATATGCATATCATTACACAGGCCTAGAGTATCCCAGATTAATTTCTTCTCACTGTGATAGAGAACTGACTGTTTGTATCAAGTTCCTCCAAATCTCACATTTCTGCAGAATTCTGTATATGTTAGAATTCCACTCTTAAACATACATTTCATAACTCCTTTCATGTTTGTCACATTGCAGTAAAAACAAGCCCTATGTAGTTGCTGATTCCAAGCAGAAGCTGACAGTTAGGGCTTGGCAGCATTCAATATTATCATTTATCATCTCAGCAGAATCATATGATGATGACATAATGATATTGAGTTATTGGATATTGAGAGTTCTGTCGTCTAAATTAATAAGTAGCAAATTCTAATTAAAATCTCACAATATGAGTTCTGAAGCACATCAGGGGAAACTAGAGCTCAGTTATCATTACATTTTGAAATCAAAACAGTTTGTTATGATTACCATAGTATTAATTTTGTCCAGCCTTTTAGTCAACGTGTAAGTAAATTTGCTTGTTAGGGCCAGGACAGTAGAATGGTAGATGGATTGGAGCAGATTGTTGTGAATCTCTGTGCTGCCTCAGTGAAGCCTGTAGCAAACTGGCACTGGGAGAGTTAACGTTTATGTTCCTTTTATAGCCAGTGGATGTGATATCAGAACAGAGGGATAATTGTTCTCATATATACAACACATGACAAACTAAAGCACTACATAAATTTTAACATAAACACAGCATGTGGACAAGCGGCTCTCAACCTTTTTGTAACCTGCTTGTGCCGCCTCATCACCGGTTGCATTTGCTGAGTGGTGAACAGTTTACAGTTTGATTTTGTCCTTTCAGGTGTTGCTTTTTAATCATCAGAGGATGCCTCAAGGCTGAAAACTTGAGTATTTCACGAGATGAAAGCAGGGGAAGATCATCTTGTGATGATAAGAATTATCTCATGACCCTCGAGGAGTCCTGACCTCCAGGTTGAGAGCCATTAATGTCGTACAATATGTACACTGTATGTTCAAAGTTTAGGGACATACCAGCAATGAATTTGGAGTGCTGTCCCTTTGTTAGAAATGGACAAATATCTGGCTTTAAGAGAAAGTTTTTCTTAGTAAGGTTAGACATTTTGCTCTCATCACTGAGCAGGTAATTTTTTCTCAAAGCAGATCATAAGAACTTAAAAACTAATTACCACCAGTAATATACAGTAAAAAACAGCATCCTTCCACAGTTACTAGCCTATACTTTCAAGAAGCAGCTGAGTCTTTTGTGAAGGTAGAAAATTGTTTGGAGTTGATCAGTTCTGGTGTCCGTTGGAGTAAGAATGAATCCTTGCAGGGCTTTCTCTCCTGTACTGCTCCTACTCTGTTTACTTCTCTGCTCTCCGCCTTAAAACAATACTAAAGGTGGGTGGATAGCCTACTCTCCTTAAAAAAAAAAAAAAAAGCGGCCATACTATTTTCCCGCTAATGTTTCAGCAGAATGATGACCACGGGGGTTGGATATGAAGCTGCTGCCTCACGCAAGCTGAGTGAAATAGATTGTGTTGGCTGAAAAAATGATTACAATTGATGTCAGAGTAGATGGAGTGTGACAACCAAAAAAAAAAACAAACCTTCTGTCCACCAGTCACAGTGGCTGGTGCACTTTGAAATTCACCACTCACAATGATGACTAGTTAGCTGTCAGGGTGGTTGGTGTAGTGGACAAATTGACCAGCCGTAAATAGAATTTAGCAGCATTTGGCTGGTGGCTGGTGGTAATCGCCCCACTGATGACACCCCAGGCTTTGTTTACTGAAGCCCTAAATAGATAATTCAGCGAGGAGGCTGTCGTCTCTGGTCCTGTTCGGACTTGCTTGGCATGAGAGCATTTCCTGTTCTTCTGGCTCCAGTTCCACATTGGTTGGAAAACAATAACATGCTAGTTAGAAGCTGCTTCAGTGTCTTTATCTCTGCAAACGGATTATGGCTCCGGTAGAGTGGAGCTTTGAAAAATGATACCCATTGCTGCCGTACCAATTTTTGGCACTGGTATTGATTTGAAAGTGCCTAAATGTGGCAGAAGTTACTGAAACGTCTCTCTCCTTTTTTTTTTTTTTTTTTTTTTTTTTTCCAATTTTTTT
>OMKZ01001076.1:12139-22743 GCA_900302535.1 Neoniphon sammara
TTTTTTTTTTTTTTTTTTTTTTTTGACAAATTAGTTTGTCTTCTAGTTTCTTCTCAAATTTTCTTGTCTTTTTTTGTGCTATTATGATTAAAGAAATTGATTAAATGTGGTCTGATTGTTTTTAGAAAACTAGGTGGCCTGTGTGAAAGATGAACAGAAAATGAGTTTCTCTGTTGCATAATAAAATGTGCTTTGTCATTTAACAAAGAAAGAGAATATGGCTGTCAAAATGGTAGACAGATTTACCATCCAGCCAAAAATTACCAGCATTTAGCTGGTATTTGGTATGAGTTTCACACCCTGCCTACATAACCTCTTACTTTCCTCAGATTTGCCTTTTGTTTCACGAGTTTGGTTTTATCTAACGCCTGTCAACCCAGTGTTTTTTTTCTTTGCGGAGCTCCCCAGGCTTCACCTACCCCTGTAACTGTCAGAGCAGAGACATTTCTGTGATTACATCACATTCTCCAGAGGAACAACCACACAAACCTTTGAAGAGTTGGGCTTTTCCAGGGCAATGGCTGCCTTCATCTCCCAGGAGTTAGCGCCAACTCCTTCTTTGTCAGACGCTCATTGAAGCTGGCGTCCTCTTAAAGGGAATGCTTTGAACAACACTGGAGGGCCGAGGAAGCGAGCTGAGTTTCCCGCAGTCAAGGAGTCAACATTTCATTGACGCCTTTACCACATTTTATTTACCTCAGTCTGTACCTTGTTTGACAGAAACGATTGGTGCTGTTTTTCTGTAAATGAGAAATGTTGTCATAGCAGTAGTGAGTCAGTCAGCATTAATAACTCATAGCCGAGGTAAGCTGGTTTTTTTTTTTTTGCCATAGTGACAAGGTTATACAAAATTCACCAGCCACGTCCACTGTCTTACCAGCCCAATATATTTTTGGAATAATGACAGACATCTAAGCTGCAGTTTGTTATCTCCCAAAATGGCTGGTAGAGCAGACAAACCACAGACGTTACATCACTAGAACTTGATGGTTTCCCTCCCCTGTCATAACCTGTTGTCTGTTTTAAAACATTCACTGAATCTACATGGAACCTTATCGTTAAAGCCTTACAAATGCCGCCACTTCTGGAACATTATTGGTGCAACAAATCTAGACTTAAATCTTTAATGCATGATGTTATGTCATGGTTATTGCTTATCCAAGAAGGTAATTCTGACTGTCTTGTCGTAGGGCCCTAAATCAGCTTTTTCACTTTGTAGCACTCAACCTCCAAAACTTGAGGAGCACCAGTAAAAATTTAAGTTCACACCAAAACATTAAGCCAAAGGAGCACTTATTAACATAGAGGGGGATATGGAGTGCTGTAAAGTCATTGCAGTTTTATATTTCTGTGTATCTATTGACATATGGATAATGGAAAAATAGATCACGCTAAATGTTTGCACAGAGTATTATCAGTAATACTGTATTATATGTCACATTTACCACTGTTGACATAGCTTCCATGCTCTCTGCCCTCTAAATGTCACATCTCAACAACCTGGCTATCATACAATTCCCAAATGTGGATTTTGATCAAACTGGCCAGAAGGGCAGTGCTGTCTGACAGGGGCACTGCTTGTTCATGTTCACCATTTATCTGAGTGATATACAATTTACACATCTCTGACAAGAAGTTAAGTCATTTTAGTTTTACCTTTGTTTTCATAATGGAGCAGATGGATATGAGTCAGTATCATCTGGCTGACAGCTGGCGCTTATGCACAACACTGTTTCTTGTAAGAGGGAGCCTCAGGAAGGGGACTTAGTTTTAGCCGATCAATGACAAAAGAAGTTTTTAGGTCAAGAAAATGATGTTGGTGTTTAGTAGAGGGGAGTTGCCGGGACAAAAAAGATGTTAAATCAAGCTGCATGACGAAAATTTGTAGGCTCACTAGCGCACACTTGCTGAATTTTCAGGTTGCATAATTTGCAACCAAAATGGTTCCGCTGTAGAGCCCTGTCTGTGCTGAGAGCGGAGGTACAAACAGCACTCTAAATGACGTGTCCTGGGCCTAGATTCTGTTTGGTGACACCCGCTGCTTACCAAGTAGGTGGAGTGAGTTGTAATCCAGCATTTGTCTGCGGATCACTGCCTCCCCTTTTGTTGATTTTCCAGCTCTGCCTTGTGCTGAGTCGTATGACATGTGTTTGCCCCAGTTTGTGGTCCCAGCCCCGCTGCGCTCTGCCTCTACCATTCTCTCAAAACTCTTGCCTGCTTCAGTATCTGTCATCTGTGTTGCATATGGCCTGGAACAGCACTGTTAACATTCAGAATATGTTGGAGATAAATGCCAGCTTTGATCTCAGCCTGGGGCTACATTATGCTCACCTGATGCCGCAAAAGATACGTAGGCTATTTCAGCCTGAACAGTGCTTCTCAACCTGTTTTGACAGACAGCCACCAGAAACATGAACACTCGATGATTTCTATTGCCCTTTTATAGCTATTTTAATTAGGTAATTGCTGGAAACAACAAAGATTAAAAAAAAAATTCTAAAAGATAAAGGTATCAATGATATCAACATAGCACCTGTTAAATTTGTGTATTTAAAATGTGTGTTTTCTAATCCCTCTCCCCACCTTGTGTGCCTAGCCCAAATAATCTCACATGACCACCAGGATGAGAAGCTTGAAATCAGATTTTCTGGTGCTGGAGTGGGCACGGTTTTCCAGGTTGGAATGGAGATATGTTATAAAAGAAAGAAGATTTGAGTGAGCTAGATCCACCACGACTCTCCAAACAAATTCAAGGCTTTAAAGAAGCTTCTGCTGGTTTCCGCTGGTTTCGTCTGTTGTCTGCCTGCGAGGCTCACAGCTTCAGCAGTGACTCAGGAACCTGGCCTAGTGAGCTGGATATTTTTAAAATCGGCCACAAGCCAACTACTTCTGCTTTCGGCCCCCCAGTTTCTGACATCCAACATGATTTTTATCCTTGACTGGCAAGTTTTCAGCAGGCTCGTCTGTGGCCCAGTCTGGGTTTTCATCTCACCCAACAGATGTAGACTGGCTTTTCTGCTGAGCCTGTGGCTACGTCTTGATGGCTTTATAGCCCCGCTGCCGGTGTGCTTGCTCGGCTAAATGTGCGTCAGGCGTGCGTCCCTCCCCTCAAGGCCTCGCCGAGTGCTACATATGCCTTCATGTTTGAGTGCGGCCAGTGGTCTGCCCATTAGTCCAGTTGAGAATTCAGTTTGTTTTATTTATGAGGTGGACTGGGTCATGTGGGTCTAACCTTGTTTAGATTATGAAATGGCATGATTCAGTTGGGAAGCAAAGGGCAAAAGCATTGATGTATGTGCCAAGGCAGAAAGGGGAAGGATGTTTGCAGTGGAGAGACCTGATTAGACTGCTGAGAAAACCTCATCAGTGCTGTGACACGTCGCGGCAATGAACCTCTACTTACAAACTTAATCTTGATGAAGTCACACTATGAGGATTAATAATTATCTTTTATTAATGTCACTTGTCCTTGTGAGCCACTTGAGGTGCATTCAGCTTCATGGTCTGCCTGTGTTTGGTACCATCCATCAGGCTCTTCCTATCCTCACTCATACCATAGTGGGAAGTCACCACCAACTACCAACCAAATGCTGGCTTGGTCTGTGGCTAGTACATTTGTCAACTCTATCAGCCACTTTGGTAGGTAGGTTCTTGTCTGTTGTAAAAATTGAGCCAGCTGGTGAAATAGTGCACGTCTGTTGAATTTGGGGATTTTCCTGCCATTTAAACTTGCAGACAATGCAGTTAACTTCCTGCCCCAACTATGACAAACTGCTTAGTCTTAGTCTTGGACATACATTCAAAAGTCAGGACTCATTTTCTTCTGATGGCAACACAGTAGTTCTGAGGAAAAGTGTTTCCAATGAAAACATTCTAGGTCAGCTTCGAGAAGTTCAGCCTGATAAGCAGTTTTATGGCATTGTTGCTCAGTCTTGACATGGCCATCTGAAATGGTTTATATATTAACAGTAACAAAACAAGACTTTTATTAAGTCTGAACAGACTTAATAACAGAGCCTACATCTATCCCACAGTAATACTGCTGGCTGATTCTTCAGTGTCACACAGCAGAACCAAATTAATTTATTTTAACACTTTGAAGTGTTTTTCATCTGAGTAGTTAACCAGAGCAGGCATTATAACTTCCTGTGAAAAGATGGCAAACTTAATGTCCTGCGTACACTTCCTCTTATCAATGAACGAAAGTGCAGCTGTAGTGTGTTAATGGTCAACATAGCTAGAACTCTTTTTAGTTAATAGAAACTCTGTGTTCTCTTCTATTTGTAGTGGTAGTTTCCTGTTTTGTTTTGTTTTTTTGCTGAAATGATTGAATTTCCGCTTCAGGAACCAGCAGAGTTCACCTTAATCTTTAGAAAAGCAAGCAGTAAAATTGCGACTTCTACAGTTGCTACATCTGTAGGCTGTCATTGAAAATAAAATCCTCTGTCACATGTTCATCAACCAGTTTTATCTCTTTCTGCAGCAGGCATTGGTATAATTTTGTTGTTTTGGAAGGATGCATACTATAGGCTTCTGGCCTAATGCCTTATCTCAGACAAGCAGAGCTAGTGGTTAGTAAGAACTGCATTGTAAAATATATCACTGCCAACACAGGCTGCATTGTAAATTTCAAACCTTACCATTCCTGTCTTGTATGGTCTCCATCCTGTCTCTAAATTGTGTCTGAGATTAGCCCAACACCCTTCCTTGCACAAAGCATGTCTGTGGTCATTGCCTTATGAAATTTCCTTCAAATTCAGGAAAAAAGCCCAGAGGATAGATATGACATATCACATTATGTAACCCAGTGCATGATTACGGCAGTATTTCTCATGTCCTTTATTTCTTGCCTTTTTTTTTTGTAAAGTCCTCTTAGGTCTGTTGCTGAAGAAAATGTGACCTACATAATGTTAAAGACCTTTTCCTGTCGTGTGATATTTAAGACAAGAGCCTTTTATGACTGCTGCTTCTTACATCCCTCCCAAACTGCCCGCGAGCAAGCGCCTGCATCAAATGAAAGCAGGAATTACAAGTTTGTGTATCCACCCAGACACAATGGAGGGACATACATAGGAACATTATCAACCATTAATTTGAAGCTGCATTTTGAGTGAACTATCCCTTTAATAACTTTTTGGGGGTGGGGGTATTTTGCCGTTTGTTTGGGACACCTGGAGCAGCAGTGCAGGGCAATAAAAATGACATGAAATGATGCTGGCAGCCACGATTTATTAAAATAGATGCAGTCATTATTTAACGATGCAGACATCACTCATTGGGTATAATGAAAGTATGCTTCTCAAAAGTGCTTTGATTTTGAAGCAATTCATAACATAGCATTGAGTTAAAGCAAGTAAACCTCAGGCTGTGGGTAAGAATAAGGTTCTTTGTGATGCTTGGCAAATAAATGTAATTCCGTTAAAGGTTGAATTTGATTAGTTAAATTTATTAAATTTGAAGTACTTATACGCAAGAGAAGCACAAACTGGACCCATATAGTCTGACAGCACCAGGTCCTCTAATTCAGATGAGGTAAACTGGCTGAGTGGAGGCTTTCAGTGGATGTGTCAGTTCATATTCTGAAAACTGGTCTGATTTGAAAGATTTTAGATATTTTTTTAGTGAGGGGAACCAATCCAGACCAAGTCAAGTTGTGATGTGTTTACTGCAGTTAGTCTGAAACTGCATGGAGCCTAATAAAGGAATTTAAAAGCGCTGTAACTTTAAATTTAACCACTGAACTAAAATTGAATTTTAATAATTTCTTCACGTTACACCATACATCTATAGGGACAGAGTAAAAATTTGAATTCCTGTAATATTTGTAAAGTTCAGATTATGAACTTTATATTTAGAGTGTTAGCCATTGTTAATGTTCACTCTCGCTCATTTATCCTATCTATCCTTCAGTATTACTGTCTGCAGTGGCAACCATTGAAGGAAATTACCTTCATGCAATTTAGCTTTAAAGCCTAGATAATGTGGCAGTCACATCACCAGGGTTACGGGTTCCATTCCTGTGTAATCCTGTGCGTAGAGCAAGGCATTAACATTGTGGATGTCAGGGATTTCATTCCTCTGGGACTATGCATGCTAAAAACGTATGCACTCATGGTAATGCAAGGCACTTTAGATAAAAGTGTCCACTGAATGGCAGATGTTACAGGCGCTGTTTGAGTATGAGTTCACAGACAGGGCAGCTCTGCTGTGTGGGCAGAGCGACTTACTAAAGCCTTTGGTCTGAGTGATTTGGTGTATACCGCCAGTGCCACACTTCTGTAAATCAGCATCACACTTGAAAGCTTCTCTCTGGTTTTCCTTTGCCTCCATTACGTTGCTCTGATGGGGAAGCTGTAGATGTGGGTTGTTGAGATGCAGGACAGACCTTGAATAAGTTGTAGGCAGCACACATGTATCCTTCATGCTGATAATGTTTTTTTTTAAACTAATTGCAGTAAAAATCAACATTTCAACAAAATGTGTTTGACAGGCACATGGATAGAACACAGTTGGGTTGTAATCATAAGAGAGAGGAAACATGTGGAGCCAGCTGCAAGGAGCAGCACCCTCAGTCACGTTTACATCGTCCAGAATCATCTATTCTTGGCTTGTGGTCCACAGGCTATTTAAAGCATCAGAGATAATGATATCACAACAATACCTTCAGATTCATGTTATTAGCCAACAGAGGGAAAGGCTTACCAAAAGGGAAATAGCTTAATCAAAAGGGCGTGCACTTGATGGGTTGCTGGTTTGAATCCAGCTGTGACTGGCCAGCACAAATCTGGCTGGGCAAAGCAAATGAGTTGCTTTCCCTTTCCTCAGCAAGCACTGCTGATATGCTTTTGAGCATTGACCTCAGAGTAGAGCAGTGGCCAGCAGTAGAGGACGTGGTTCTGATGGGACGGTCCCAAGTGGGAATGCGTGGAAGTGAATGTGAAAACTTAAAATTCTGTGATTTGTTCCAAACTGGCATGTGTTAGTAGGAGTATTTGTAAACAGTAACAGGACACTTTTAGAGACATGTAAAGCTGCCCAACACACAGGTTAACATGAGTGCAGTGCCAGTACTGGCATATTTTCCTGTGCACAGTTAGAACAAGTAATTAATTCATAATCCTCGACAGGTTGTGATATAGTGCTGACCCTCCACCCGCCCCTGTCACAGCTACAGTGACCGCCTGTGGGAGACACTTGATAAATAGTGTTTGCGTAAGTTTAGACTTCACCTTTGAAGAGGCACGTAATAGGCAGTGAATCAAGAGCCTCTTTGTTCTGCTTTAATTTAACTGGCTCACAGTCAGAGTGTGCCGTGGCCAGCAGAGACTGAGTTTGACATGCAGAAACCCATGATTGTATACAACAGAGGCATTCAGATGTTATCGACTCAAAAAGTCACTGGCCAGCATGGCAGGTGTCCCTTATTTGTTCAACTGCCAAAAACAAAGATGTATCTTCATTGTGGAGCTCGGCAGGTGTTAATTTTGGACCCTACCTGGATACACTGACATTTTTAAGTATTACTGTAGTGCAAATAGTAGAGAGAGACAGGAAAGACTGGGAGAGAGGGGGTGACATACAATAAAGGTTGCACCCACCTTGACAGTGCGGACGATTTTAACTGCCCGTTTTAATCGCCAGGCCAGGGAAGCAGAGGAATGTATGCCGTAAAAAGTATAATCAAATATATGGCCATCAGCACAATGTTAGAAACATGGGCATGTCGTCCATCTGGCTTTGACAGTTCATTTCTGAACTGCAGTTTGAATTTCACAGACTATGATTATAGATTACAACCAGTTTAATAAATTGGAGGCAGAGCCTATGCTGCTGCAATGAAAAATTTCATCCTCATCAGTGACAGTAGGTGAGTAATCACCTCAGTCCTCACATTAACGTGTAATTAAGATGTTTGGATAAAACCTTTGATTTATTTACACATGGACTGGCCGCCATCCTGCCACCATAAACACAGTATGCGCTGTATTTGAATTTTACTGTTAATTCTTGTGCGTTTATACACGGTTCGCCTCTGTAGGTAGATAGTCTGGGTAAAGTGCATCCTTTCAGGCTTTGTAATAAGCAAATCACACTGTTAAAAAATCATAATGGTCTGATCAGATCATCCTTGGGTAACACTGGAGGCAGTCATTGTTAGAGCCAGTCTGTGCAGGGGCAGGCCTTTTTTCTCAAGGCCATGAAGTGAGAGTAATCCAGTGTGAAGAGTGCCCTTCCTCCAGGGGGAAAAGGGGGATTCTGGACTGCATGGTCGACTGTCACGTCTCTTCACCATCCAGAGAGCTGGCTCACTTTCCAAGAGGATTGGAAGTAAACTGTCAGTGCTTTTTAGCCGCAGTTCACCTCCGCTTAGCTCTGGAAGTTAATGCACAGTTCAGGGATGTAACCTTGGTTAGGCCTTTTATATACCTGGTATTCAGATGTGAAGGAAATTCCACCGTCTCAGCAAAAGTGTCTGATACATTTTACTTTTTAGATTTATGTTTGAGGCCTTTTGTCCCGAGCAATGTTCATTAAGTGTAAAGGAGAACGAGCCAAATCATTAGCATTACATGTGACTAGTAGAAGAAGTTACATCGTAGATGTAAGCAGTGGTGGAGAGAGAACATATCCTACTCAAGCAGAAGTACTGTTACTTCGCTGATAAGTACTGGTGTAAAGATCCACATAAATAAAATTAAAACTGGCTCATTAAAAATGTGCTCAGTACAAGTGAAGTTTTAGAAGTTGGAATTTATTTGATGTTTTCTTTGCCATGCAGTTGCAAAGGACAGGAGCGCAGAGTTTAGATTATTTTAATGGGACCAGTTTGGAAATAACAGAAAACAGTGAACAAAGTCATTTTTATTTTTTTGCTGGCTGATCAATCTTTGTGAATGGCTCCACAAATTGTCAGTTTATGTTCTTCCAGTTTCTGGTTCTTATAGAGAAACTATGAAATTTGGACTGGATTGGATGGATTTCAAATGGGTCTCAGTGCAGCACTTCAGTAGAACGTTTAACAGTTGTTAAAAAAGTGTAAGTACACAGAAACACTAGTGAGTAAATGTAATTATTTACTTCCACCTTTGGATGTCACAAAATACACCACTACCCCTGCAGTGACTGTATGATAGAGAAGTGCTGGGAAAGGAAATGAGAGCTGAGGCTAGAGCTTGAAAGCGTTTTCTCATATTTCATTTGCAATATTCAGCAAAAGAATTGCATCATGTTTGTTTTTCCTGATACCGTGCAGCCCTGGAGGCTGGTATCAGGTTGGGAAAGTGAATGAGAATCTCTCTCCCCTCCTTCAACCTCTACTGTCAGTGTGCCCTTGAGCAAGGTGCTCGCTCCCTCGCTGTTGCAGTGGAGTTGCTCGGAGACGGCAGAGGACTGTGGTTGAACTTGACAGCTCCCTGGTGTGAAAATGTGTAATGTGATATAGGTCGCTGCTGGAAAAAAAGAATGAATCGTCAGTGCTCAAAAAAGAATCAGGGATTTAGTTATCTTCTCATCCATTAGATTGCTTAATGTGAAATGATGGAGAGTATTCTGCCAGTAGGAGGACTTGATATTTAGGATGGATGAGCAACATTCCTGGTCTAAATCAGGCTGCTGATTCCCTTTCTGTTGCTATCGACAGACAGTCTGTATGGCATGGCAGTTTTGCAGTTGTGTCATAAATCTCCTAGCAACTGTCTTGAAGATCCTTTGGAGAATTGGCAATGTGGAAACCATGACTAAATATATAACAACCAGGCTAGAATAAGAGGCATAACTGAAAGCTGTACCAGTCATGGGTGTGGATCCATTCAGTTACAGTTCAGAGGAAATGGTCTGATAATGTAGATTGATCTCAAATGTAGGTTACTGTGACACAGCCTGTAGTCTTGGCTTTACCTTTAGTCTATACTGCCTGAGAGGAGGCAACTCAGGTACCTTGAACATTAATGTTTTGTTTTTGTTTGCGTGCTTACTAGCCATAACCCTTAGCAAATCAATTAACGTTAATGTTAATATGTAAGTGCTGGCCATGAGGTTTAGCTGAGCAGATATTAGCTGATAGTTTCGCTACAGTTGCTAACAAGCTGATGTTATCTATATTCAAACTCAATCAAATGTATGAAATGATCAGTTCTAGCTAATTTTACACTGTGGAGTTGCAAGTTTAGAAATGTAGCCAGCTGTGCTATGTTATGGTGATCCATTATGTGTTTATAATGTGTTTTTATGATATTTTAGTGTTGTAAATGCGAATCCTGTCTACAAACCAAATTCCCCCACAGGACAGTTAAGTATTGAATTGAAACATGCCGCTGACCTCCTCCCTCCACTCTGCAGGGCTGCCTTTGCCCTGACGAAGCCGCTCAAGATGAACATGGTGAAGAGGATCATGGGGCGGCCGCGGCAGGAGGAGTGCAGCCCCCAGGACAATGCGCTGGGCCTGATGCACCTGCGACGCCTCTTCTCCGAGCTCTGCCACCCGCCTCGCCACATGACCCAGAAGGAGCAGGAGGAGAAGCTCTACATGATGCTGCCCGTCTTTAACAGGGTGAGTCACAACAGGGGAGGGATGAACAGACATGGTGTGGCTTGTGGACAGTCAC
>OMKZ01001078.1:0-11056 GCA_900302535.1 Neoniphon sammara
ATAATGACAATCGGGAGGGATCAGTTCCGTTCCACTTCCTGTCTGGGGGCTCCCTGGTGTGTTTTTGGGGAATAGTTTGGCTTGCAGAGCTGCCGCGGCACGCTGATTCATTAGAGTTTCCCGTGCTGTGACACCCATAGTGTCGGGGGGGGCGGTAGCGGGCCGTGACCTGTTGTCTTAATGAAGAACTGATGAGATGACTAATGCAAGCAGTGCACCAAGTTAATTTGGAGGCCGATCGAGTGACGGCTAATTATACCGTAGTTGGGGACTAGTTGCCGTCCATTTTCTTTCCTGGATGGGGTTTCTTTGTGTCAAGTGAAGGACAGTCAGACTGGGCGTTCCTGCTTCCTGCTTGCAGAAACGGGAACTGCAGAGTCCAGTAAATGAGCAGGAAAGACTCGAGCACAACAGGAGGAGAGTTAGATTTCCTCTCTGTCCCAAAGGGCAAGGAGGTAAACAGCATAAAAATGGCAAAAATGTGGTTTTATCCAGACGCTGTTTTTTATGCATCTCATTACACCACCTATGACTGCGCAGTATGTGGTGCTTCCCTTATGTTTCTGTACATTTGGTCGATGTGAGATGCGTAGAGGTTCAGGCGTCGTCAGTGTTTACCATCAGGGGTAAATGAGCCATTCCTTGTGACCAGAGTTTTGTCCCAGGAGGTCTGGACAAGCAAAGCTCTGCATTAGACGAGGAATGTCCTGGGTTTGTGAGGCATGACGGACTGGAGCTCTCTCTCTCTCTCTCTCTCGTTCTCTCTCCCTCTCTGTCTTCAGCCTCTCAGTGGGCGCTGGAGCAAAGATGAGCAAAACCTTACACACAAAAATCCAATCAAACCCCTACTCGTCTAACCATCAAACTAACCAAACACTCCAGAGCTGCAGGGTGGAGCTGCATTCAATTTGTTTCTTGTGCGAGCGAGCCCCTCTGCTCTCTCAGCACTGCAGTGAGCGTTGACAGGCAGCTCTGAAGCCGTTCCATCACCTCCTTTATAGCTACCCACCGCAGCACAGCCATGAGCTGGACCTGCTTTATGTGTTCAAACAAGGTCTTTCTTCTCAGTGGCAGGCCTCTGCGCCAGGCTCATAACAGAGTTTATAAGAACAGCAAGGAGGGAGACGGTGTCTCAAGTCTGACTGCCAGCTTGAAATTCTCCCAGCTTTTATGGATTCTGTAATGATTGAGTGCGTTAACCTCATCTCTCTCCCTCTCTCTCCCGCTCTCTCTCTCTCACTCCAGGCGCTGGCAGCCAATGCAGGCACAGGGTTTGCCGTGGCCGAACCGCAGGTGGCCATGTTCTGCGGAAAGCTCAACATGCACGTCAACATCCAGACCGGCCGCTGGGAGCCAGACCCGTCCGGCACCAAGAGCTGCGTAGGAACCAAAGAGGGCGTGCTGCAGTACTGCCAGGAGGTGAGTCAGCTGAGACACAAATGAGCAGAAAATACGCCATTTTCCAGGAGGTTATGGGAAATTTGGTGTAAAATATGAACAAATTAAAAAATAAAAATGAAATACTGGAAAATTCAAAGATTTATCTGCCACATACACATTCGCACAGGTACAAAGATGCAGTCATTGTGCACTGTGATACAGGGGAGTTGGCTAACAGGGGTGAAAAAGTCATTTTTCACTTCATTGTGATTTCAGTGAGTAACTGTTATTAGAGAGGCTATTATTGGCCAGCTGCAGTTCAAAGACAAACAGTGGTATGGGTGGTATTTCAATTAGCAGACCTTGTGACTGTCATTTTCCCAAGCTGTCTCTCTATAATTGAGGCCATGTTCCTGCATGATACAGATATCTTCACTCTTATTTACTTGCTGCTCAGCCCCAATCTCCAAACATTAGTGGGCTGCTTGTGTCACTCTCTTGGTTTATTATGAAGTTTTGAGAAAAAATAAAAATAAAAAATGGGCTGCATATATTTCAAGACGCTTCTCCCTGCAAGCTTCAGTTGCATTTATTGATGACATTTGGATGGCATTTGGGTAAAGTGTAAATTGTGTGCTCTTTCACGGTTGAGCAAATGGCATCTAGACATCTAGCGACTACAAAGCGTGGATAAAAGGAAGCCACTGAAGCTCTCTCACCTTCTCATTCTCACTGTCTCTCTCTCTCTCTCTCTCTCTCTCTTTCTCTCTCTCTCGCTCTCACATGCACATACAAAATTCCTCTCCCATGCCCCTTTTACACTGACCTAAAATCCCACTACCATCCGGGACTTTAGCTCAGTGCAAACAGGTTAACCTGCATTTCAGCCCTGTGTTCTGAACCCTGCGACAGTGCTGGGTAATAATCGGCTTCAGCTCTGATCAGTCGAGGTGTAAACGGGTCACTCGTCAATTTGTGACCAGCGTAGGTGCAATGATACGTTTTTGGTAGGCAATCCTAACCTCAGTGCAACTTTAACCTATGTGATGTGATAAATTACCAAAAACACTATCTTTTGGATTGGGCTCTGACTCATGTTAATAATGTAGTTGTAATGAGAGACTGCCAGGGCAGAACATCAGAGAAAACGCTGCGTTTCAGTCGGGTTGGAGGATTGTGACACCAGTTAACCTTGAGATGAAATATGCAGTCCGGGATGTCTGCTAATGTAACTACTATCACTCGCCTTTTTCGTCTTTTTTTCAGTCCAAGGTAAAAGAAAAAACGGTTTAAAGCCTGCTTGGTGTAAAAATAGTATAACTGCATTTTCCCCCTCACTCTCTGCTTCCTCCCTCAGATGTATCCCGAACTCCAAATCACAAATGTGGTTGAAGCCAACCAGCCAATCAGGATTGAGAACTGGTGCAAGAAGGAGAAGAAGGTGTGCAAAGGGCACGCCCACATTGTGGTGCCTTACAAATGTCTAGGTAAGCCCCGTACGCTGATAGGTGGCTCAGGGGTTGGGAAAACCATTTAGAGGACTGTAAATGGCCCTACATATTGGGTGTTTCCCATTGTCCTGCTTCTTCTAAATTAGCCCTCCGTTCAGTGCAGAGAAAGAGAGGATTATGATATAGCTTAGCCATAGGCAGAGGTGACATGGAGCGATATTGGAGTCTGATTCAGTTGACTAATCCTGGCCTTGAGCTGCAGATTGAGCAGATCCAGGCTGGATGGGAGCTAATGTCTCTCAGAACGGATGGCTAGGGGGGAAAAGCTATTATTGCTGGGGAGGCTTGTTGAGCAATAAAGCACAATCTTATTTCCCCCCTCAGACAGTGGCCATAAACTCACACAGACACACAGGGTCAGCGAGAGGGAGGTCTGTGAGGAGGCCTGCGTTATTACTCCCCATCTCTCCCTTCGCCTGCGCTGTCATACACGCTCCCGCCTCTCCCACAGTGTCACTGTAATCGGCAGTGGCAACATGGCTATATTCTGCTTTATTAAATGTCAGATAGAGCCTCTAACTTTTGCAGGGCGCATGTCTCGGTGTCCCCTGACTTACAGAAATACAGTACGCTGCAGCTGCCTTTGAGGCCCGGGGTTGCAGTAATTGAGAAATAGAGCTCTGAAACAAGGCTGCTCTTTCCTCGCCCCCGTCTGTCTCGGGAAGGAAAACCCATCTTCCTCTATGCTGGAGACTCTTCCCGCCACCCTCCCTCCGTCCCAAAGCCTCTTGCTGATTGAGTTGTGCCGTTTTACGGGATGAAAAAGCCATTAGCAGTAGCATTGGACTGTGAAATGGGCTACCATTCAAGAGCATTTTTGGCAAACGGAGAGAGGAGGCTTTTGGGAAATTCATGGGACAGCAAACACCACAACTGGAGTGGCCTCTCAGCGGCTGAGACAGGAATACAGATGAGAGGTGCGCAGGCAGAATCAGTCTGACTTTCAAAATTCCCCAACTTCCTCTCATCTTACAACCTGCTGCTGCTCTGTGGGTTATAGATGTTTGTCCTGAACTACTATTGTCACAAATGCCAGGAGGTCCTATTCAGGTTGCATTTCTGTGTAAGAAGTAGAAATTTTTTGGACTGTGTCATTCAGATAGGACACATATTGAAGGAAGCTTCCTTTTGAGGCATTGGCCAATTGGTGGTTCATTAGGTGGAACAGGAAATCCCACAATCCTCCCACAGTGGGTGGAGGTCCCTGCATCATGAAATCGTTTTCTCAGATACAAACTTAAGGTTGTGAAAAATAACGCACATCTGACATTTTCTGTACATTTATGTGCAAATTAATACATAATCATATCAGTTAATTTCAAATTATATCATCAATGTATCACATTATAACAGAAGAATGGGAAAACGCAGCGGGGTACGAAATTACTGCTTCAATCTGGGTCCGAAGCCGACTGCTTTCCTTCGTATGTTTGGGTTTAGCTTTATCTTTATTTGTTGACATGGTGTGGAACAAGATTTAAGCTAAAGCTTTTTAAAAAATAAATGAGTAAAAACAAAAATTGCCAGCATTAGCTAGCTTGGCATTACAGTAGCTGACATTGATGTTAATATCTCAGGAGGTGGTGGCGTCCTAGTTTGATAGCAAATATATATTTAAAAATAGATTAAGACGATAGCACATAACAGATTCAGCTTGTGGTCTTTATAATGTCACAGTTTAACATATTTAAATGAACAAATTATTGGCAAATGGGAGCCAGAAAGCCTTTTCATTTCTGCCATAGACAAAAAAATAAAGGAAGCGGATGTGCCCCGAAAGCCCCAGCACTTACATTGCGATCTGTGAGGAACATTTCTAACTAGGAACCAAGATAATAAGAAGCTTCCTTGCAAATGAGACACAGCCTGTCTCATGTTACCACCCCCTGTCCTCTTTTGTCTCCCACCCTCATCACGGCGGCCAGCCGCTGCCTCCATCAATAACCAGGACCTCTCATTATGATTCAGCAACAGTGCTGTGACTGCCATTTAATTTAAAAAATCCCATTACCTCTTCAGGCATAATTAAATAGGCTTATTGCCTGTTCTTGCACATTTTTGTCATCATTGTTAAAGGTCCTCTGTGCCTGCACACTCATGGCCCATCAGATTACAAGTCCTACTCTGCCATTCTGCTGGGTTGCAAATGAGGAGATTGAACAGAGAGAGCAGATGAGACAGATGGAGAAGGTGAGATAAACATAAAGTGTTGGCACGAAGGAGGCTATTGAGAGAGTTTGTGGTTAATTATGTAATGGAGCATGTTAGGGGCTTAATTGGAGGGCTCAGATCATATGCTACAAGCCACAGCGCGCCTTTGCCACCTCATCGCACCTCACCTCTCTCAGTCCATCATTTTCATGCTCCACTTTCATATCGAGTGCAGTTGACAAACGACACGAGCCACTGAATTATTCATTATTTGTGGTATTCACATAATGTTCCAGAGAATGGGACATCTGAGGATCTGCCTCTATATATGTCAGCGTACAGTAATTACAGTAGAATCAAAAGGAAATGAATCAGACCAAAGGGAGGTGAGCTGTAGCTGGAGGGATATGATTAAAAGGGCCAGACCTGCGTCCATGTCAAGTTAATAGGTTTATATGAATAATGCAGGCGCTAAGGAAGGAGCTGGGTGAAAGAGAATGAAAGAGACGGAGATGGGTTATACTGTATGCATCTCTCCAGGCCTGTGCAGAGGCTCAGTCACAGAGCCACAATCCCTCCATGTTCCTCTCCCCAACAATGGCTCTGCAGATGAATGTGACTTTTGTTCCATAGCGCTCTAATCCCTGCAGCATGATGTCTTTGTCAAACAGCAAAGGATTATTTTAGAGATGTTTTTTTTCTTTCGTATTATTATTATTATGTCTCGAGTGGTGAGGACAGCGGCAGATGTGTGACTGGGGTGTGGGTTAATGTGCACGACAGTCTGTCTGTTACACAACGATTAAAATAAGGGACAATTCATCTGGACACAACACAGACTGCAGCAGGCTGTGAAAAAAAAAATCTCTGGGTGGATACAGGTTAAACACGATAAGTGGGAAGGCAAATTCATTTTTCATTTTTGGTGTTTCATTCCTTTCACTTCCATTCTTTCGCAGTACCTATTGTCAGCGGTCACGTTTGCAGCGGGCGTCATGTGGCGAGCCGCTGCTTATCGCTTGGCTTCACGCAAACCCAGGCTTTCTTTGGGTTTTTGCAGAGCTGCTTTCCACCTCCTGGACATTTTTTTTTTTGGTTGGGGGGATAAAGGAGGTTTAGGGGACAGCTGGGATTTGATACAGGCAATGCAAGTGTTTAATTTTCTAAGATATGACATATTACTTGCCGCTCCTGTTGACTAAGTCAAGGGCGTGGCATGTGATGATAACATCTTATGACATGAGATGGCGCGGTGTCATGTGGTTGTGTAAATTGATAATGGATGCAAACTAAGGCTTGTGTCAGAGGGTCACACCTTTCTGCTTTATTCACGCCTTCAGCACAGTCAGAGACACACTAACTCTAAAATAGACATTACTTGTTATGGTCGTTACGTACATTCCTTCATAACTAAAAGATGTAACAATACCACAAAATGGACACATCATTTTCTAGTGTTTGTCGCATGATAAAGGTAGCTAACGGTTGAGTTCAGGCACGTGCAATGCAAAAAAATCCCCGTCGTAACAAGTCATTAAGTCTCAAATTGAGTCTTAAAATCTTGCTTTTCCTGAAACAAGTGAAAAAAATCTGCAGGTGGGATGAGATAATCCCTCTTGTTTCTGATGCTAATCAACTTGTTTCCAGAATTTTCTTAAATCAAGTGTCATTTTCTTGATACTATTGGGCTGATCTGCCTTATTCTGCCTTGTTTCAACATATTTGTCCTTGTTCCCAGAAAAAGTCCTGAAACTGCATTGGAAATAACAGGGATTATCTCATCCCATTGGCAGATTTGTTTCACTTGTATCAAGAAAAACAAGAATTTAAGGCTGAATGTGAGACTAAACGACTTGGTAGGATGGATAGTTTTTTCTGTGTGAATCTTAGGCAACCAAAACAGTTTGGTAAAAGTTAGGGTGAGCTTTTTGGTTTTCTCTTAAAAGGAAAAGGTTTTGCTGGAAATTAAAACTTCACTCACAGTATAAAAGTTCTTTACATGAGCTGCGAATTAAACTCGGGGGTTTTGAGGGAGGATGAGCTTTTCCACTGTGCTACTTCAGCATCAAACTGCTGCCTGTTTCTAGCCGTGCCTCCTCCATGTAATCCTTTTTTTGTGGCAGGGAATCGTAATTCTCTCACTCTTGCCACACACAGCAGCATGCTATTTGCATTTTAAGACACCGTGCTGATTTCACGAAATTTCACGAGGCCGGGCTTCCTCTGGAAAGCCCTCGCCTTTGCTGTCGACAAACGGCTACTGGACGCTTAATTGGATTCGCCGCCCTCTGGTAGGTATTATCGTTGCAGGGTGTATATCTTTACCTGCACACTCCCCGGAGGCCGATAGCGTAGCCACTCCAGGGGCTCAGGGAGTGTCTGGGGCTGCAGAATGGGTGTCTGATGGACGGGAGGTTAAAGGAAAGAAAGATGAATAGAGTAGAGTAGGTGGAGAGGAGGTCACAGAGAAAGAGGAGTATATATACCCCCCCACACACATACACACACACACACATGAACACCTATACACACACGGTGCTGCAGTGCTTGCGAGGCACAGCTGCTCTCCAAACACGGCCATCCATCACCCATTGCAGTGTGACTGCGCACGCCGTCTGCTCGCAACCAAACCAGCCTCTCTGAGTGTGTGTGTGTGTGAGACAGAAAGAGACAGAGAGAGAAAAGAAGTGTGTGTGTGTGTGTGAGAGTGAATGAATGAGTTTGGGGGAATGAGTCAGGGAGCTAAAACCCCAGTAGGGCATCGAGTATGCAGGATGTGGAGCCAAGGGTTACTGCGGGTCAGAGTCAGACTATGATGCTTTTCCCTGAGCTCTCTCTCTCTCCCTCTCCCTTTCTCTGAGTCTTAAGAGAAGAGGAGCGAGCACAAAGCAGGAAAGCAGGAGGATAGGGGATGGGGGGGGAGGGGGTTGAGGGGTGTTACTGTACCTCCTGGGCGGAGATGAGAAGCAGCTGCTGGGTCCTCTGCTATTTCCAGCTCTCTCCTCTTCCTATCCTACCCTCTCATTTTCCAAAACACTGCCTTTTTCGCCCGCTCTCCCCCGGCTGGCTTATGCAGAGCGCTCCTGCAGCTCTGCCTCAGGCCGGGGTCGTGGCGAACCGCTAAATGAGCAGTTAGGACAGCTCCCAGCCCTCTTTGCAAAACCTCTAGACCCTCATTGTGTGTTTGGAGTCCGCCCCTTCCTTAGCTGTTCTGATCTGAGCTTGGACTTTGCCCTGATCCCTCCTTTTCCTCCCCCTTGTCTCTCTCTCTTTCCCTTTCTCTCTCCGCCTGGCTCTCCATCTGTTTCGAATGGCTTGCGTTTCTACCTGAGCGCCTCGTCACTCCGCCAGCTTATCGACTGTTCCTGCCCTATTTAATCTTTCTTATGACCCCCTTGCACCATATGCTAACGGCCGCCTGGTTTTCA
This sequence comes from Neoniphon sammara, assembly GCA_900302535.1. Taxonomy (NCBI): domain Eukaryota; kingdom Metazoa; phylum Chordata; class Actinopteri; order Holocentriformes; family Holocentridae; genus Neoniphon; species Neoniphon sammara. The sequence goes on from OMKZ01001078.1 coordinate 8,471, forward strand.
ACCCAGAGCACTTCATGGGAATTCGCAAGACGTCTTTGTCTTTTTATTTCCCTGATCTGCTTCCTGTCAGCTTGTCCTATGAATAAAACATCCCGAATTGAATTCATCAAGCAAATGATATCATTTCACTCACAGGAAGGAGTGTGGGCTACCTTTAAAAGGGCCACAGCGTGAAACACGATTTTCTCCCCCTGCCATTTTGATTGCAGAGTTTTAGATGAGAGTGTAAAATAAAAAATAAAAAAGGGGATGAATCCCTTTTGGCTCCAGGTGCATGGACAGATGTTGAAGTGTCAAATGCCCTTTCTGTTATATCCCCATAATGAAATGCAAAGGACCAGACAACTATGAATTATTGAATTATGCCCTTTTTCATTCGTCTCATCTGCTATTCCGTTTCTGGTCCCAGTGAGAGGTTTATAGTTTCTGACCCCGGTGTTGAGCAACGACCAGGCGGGGCCGGGCCGCCGTGTTCAGGAGCGAATTTGGGACAGAATGGTGGCGTGACTAACAGGCCATCGGGCCATGTGATTTGTCGTTGCAGTGGGCGAGTTTGTGAGCGACGTGCTCCTGGTTCCAGAGAAGTGCAAGTTCTTCCACAAGGAGCGCATGGACATGTGCGTCAGCCACCAGCAGTGGCACGCCGTGGCCAAGGAGGTAAGGAGAGAGTTTCTGCAGAGGAAACAGTGGGAGGCTGTGTCTCAGTGTAACACTATCCCAGAGATAGCCAAGACTTGGAAAAGACTCAGAGGGGATAATTTGCCCTTCAGGAATAGGGAGTATTTTGTTGCAGCTATAATCTTTAATCCAAAGTAACTAAATTTTCAGTCCCTTTTCCATCTCATACTCGCTCTCACTCTCCCTCTTTCTCTTTTCCCTTCCCTCCCTTATTTCTTTTTCTTTCCACCTGTCTCTGAGAGTCTCAGAGACTCTCTGATCACAGGCTGACTGGGAGCCCTCACATTTCAGCCACTAATCAGATTAGTGTTGTGGCTGTAATGCAGCTAATCCCCCCCGGGCAGCTCCAGAGTCCAGCCCTTGGGGGCCGCTCTCAGACCACGACAGGAAGAGCAGCTCACCAGGCCCGTTTACCTTCTGCTCTGCTCGCTCCGAGCTTCGTGCCTCTGAACTAGTCACATATCAATATCAGTGCCTGAATCCAAGTGGCATCTGCCGCCTTAGATACTGTGACATCCAGAGGCTCAAACAGTCTCCGGTTGATCAAACATTTGTTACAGCCAAGCAGTAATAAATCTTACCACTGGGAAAATCCGCGTATGAAAATAATATTAAGAAACAGCCTCCCCTCCCTCAACAGCTGCCATTGAGATGCTCATAAGCAAGACACTTAATCCCCAATTGCCCCTATGGAGCTGCTCATCAGCCACCAGTAGTAGGCTGCGCACTGGTTAGCTCCTAGCTTTATGTAACACTATGAGTGTGAAGCACAGCATTGGTGAAAAGGATCGTTTATGTTCAGTTTAAGGAATGAATTTTTGGGAGTTTGGTCCATTGCACCTCACCCAGTATCCCAGTATTTTACAGAACCTGCCTGGTCTGCATGAATCCAGGTGCACACCTGTGTGCACAGATTAATAAACTGTACCCTCAAATTACAAATCTATACTTGCAGATTTGTAATCCGTCCCCTCAGATTTAGAAATTTGCAGCCTCAGATGGAAGTTGGAGAATGAAAAAGAATGAATGAAATGAAAAGCATAATATGCACTCACTGAAGTATACAAAGCAGAAATAACATTATATAAGAATTAAATATATCCTTAAATCTGGATACATTGGATTTATTTGGATGATGTTATATCACCATCTGACTTTGAATTATGCCATGTGTATATGGCCTGTTCTCTTTGCAGAAAAATATCATTTGAGCACATGGATTGCTAATCTGAGTTTACAAATCAAAGCGTACACAAATCTGAAGGGACAGATTTGTAATTCAAGAGTACAATTTTATGAAACTGTGCATACAGATTTGTAAGCAGAGAGTGCAGATTTGCAAATGGTTTATTTTTTTCTTCCATGTGACCCCAGGGGGTTTCTGTTATATTCCCACGGGCTGGAGCAGAAATTGTTTAGTTTACATAGAAAGTGAGCAAAGTTAGCCACACAGCAAAGTTTTTTTGCACTGTTGATTTGTAAGGGGACTTCTCTGATGATGCTGATCGAGAATTTGTTTTCAGAAGCAATAAATTCGCATTCCATAGAACAAAAACCAATGGCAGCTTTGGATTACAAAAAGCTTTATACTTCCGATATTGCTTGCCGCCTGCGATTACGTAACATACTTTATGATAAAGCGTTAACATGGGCACAGAACTATGTACCATAGCTAATGCAGAGATTATTTTGATGCCAATCCTCTCATGAGATATGGGTTAAGGTGACCAATGTGCCAAACCCCCAGAAAGCCAGTGTAGTCCTTTAACCAGGATAAAGAGAGGTTAAACAATTATTACCTTGTCCAAGCTCAAGTTAATAGTTAATAGCAGTAAGTGAGGCATGGCACATCCGCCCCATCCATCTCTAGTCGTGCGCTCGGCTCAGTTGGCATCATCACTCATTCAC
>OMKZ01001078.1:16880-27861 GCA_900302535.1 Neoniphon sammara
ACCGGTCTGCCCCGGCTACACTCCCTCCATCTGTCTGTTGCCTTTTCTCTCTGCAAACCCATTCACCCTGATGCACGCACACACACACACGAACACACACTCACACATTTCTGACAGATCGTACTACACACCCTCACTCTACTTATGGCCTGTGGCTAATCTCATATCCTGTCAAAAGACCCTCTGCCAACTTGCAATTCATCACAAAGGGAATGGATTACTGCAGCCAGGAAAACACACATCCTATATTCCTCCACGCGCACAAAGTCAATCACATTTGAACCTTCAGCTATAATCTCTGTCATGTTTATTTTTTTAATTCCTCTTATCTAATAGCCTTTTGATCCTTTTGCCAGCACACTGTTTGGCGTTTTATCACAGGGCGTCGATTGTCTTTCTCTAAACAGAAACACCAGGCTCTTTACTCAAAGCATTACACATTAGTCGGTACTCATTTCAAATATAATAATACAGCTTTACTCATTACTCACTGAGAGCAGTAATTTGTAATTTTACCTTTTTTGTTACACCTCCAAAATTGCCAATTGTCTTTGTCGTGATGCTGTTTAAGCAGGTGCTCCAGATTCGATGTATTGTTTGCAGTGGAGAGATGCTTTTTTTTTTTCTATACTTCAGCACGATTTACAATTGACAACAGCCTTGGCATCGATTGGCTCGATAAAATGAAAGCAGAGAGGATTTTTCCACACAGAAAAGGAAAGTTTTCTACTATTTTTCATGGCAGGCAGCTAAGTGCATGCTGGCACGCAATGAGAGGATGATGACTCATGAATCAGGGGGATGGGGGTGGTAAATGATTTTGGATAATAAACTTGAATTTGATATTTAGAGTGGGCGATAAAAATAATGTCTTCTCGTTTTTTATTGGTAACTATAATATTATTACTGAAATTGAATTTGTTGATACTACTCTGTACTGAGAAAAGTAATTACTGTCACATTGCTGGATGCTTCTCGCAAACACACAGCCCAGGAATAATTCAGTATACTTATCTGGCCTGTGGAGGAGGCAGCTGACACTGAGCCTCACACACAGGAAAGTCCCACGGGCTGACAGTTTATATCGTCAAAAGCAGATGTCTTTACATTCTGTGTTGCTCCACATGCAAGATAAATCCATGCACCAACACGCCAAGCAGAGCAGAGTTTGGTTCTCAGCCTTGATCTAGACCCGTTTTGCAGGGTCAGCTTTGACCGGCCGGACCTTTTCATGCTGATGGTTGACCTGCAGATTCCCCGGGCCGTGCAAAAAAGGGGGTTATGAGCAATGTTTTACCGCCCAACCGCCCCGCTAATCACCCCGCTTGTCCTTCCTGCACCCCTCCCACAGCCCCACCGCATCCTGCAGGCCCTGAGGAGGTACGTCCGCGCTGAGAACAAGGACCGCCAGCACACCATCCGCCACTACCAGCACGTCCTGGCTGTGGACCCCGAGAAGGCCGCTCAGATGAAATCCCAGGTCAGTGCCGTTTATACCCTCACAATTAGCCCTACATGCTAGGGATCCACAATTATAGACACTAACTGCTATCCCCATAAATTAAATTCCCCATCACTTTTGCTTCCTTGAGAACAGCAGTGTCTCTGGTGACTTCATGCTGCATCAGCAGGTGCAAATAAAAATTCCAACCGATAAAACCTTCACATATTTTTGAACACCGCCTCTTTATCGCTGCCATCAAATAAAAGTATTTTTCTCTCACTAAATGGTATCCTACTGGTTTATCATCCTTCCCCATGTTGTGTCCCGCCCCAGCATCCTGTTTCATCAGGAAATACATAAAATCAAGGAAGTAATGCTGCATTCATGGCCGGCTTGTATTTACCAGGTGTTAATGGGTCACTGATGTAAAAATGCGTTTGACCACTGGGATGTCAAGAAGCTGGATCAGTGATGTCATCCACTGAAAGATGTAAACAATGAACACCAAAGTAAATTATTTCGTTCGCTGTTGGTTGCCTACTGAGTTGTTACAGTGACTTACACACATTATGACTGAAAAAGGCATGTTATGACCTAGTACATTGTTTTCAAGTTGTCTACAAGTCGAGGTGATACATCACAGCTTGTGCACTCGGGTATTGCCCAACTTTACTGCTCATATTTATGACTTTGCCATTCGAGTGCAAATTTCCAGCGGTAAACTCAGAAATTTCTCACTTCATGGGTTGATGAGGACTGCCTGAACGCACCGTAAGATGGCATTTTATGGGGTCATTAAATACTCCGGGAATATGAAGTTATCAAATTCTAAAATGCCTGCACGGTATCACGATCTGATCCTTTAATGATCCTTGTAGAGAAAAAAAAAAAACTCTTTTCATTTGGTCAACTTACCCTTTATATGGCAGGAGGATTAGCAGAAAAGCAGACACCAACTTTGGATTATTGAAAGTTCTCACGTTAGAAAATGTAATTTTCCTCCGGGCGTGAAATGCACTGTTTCCTAAAATGTTGAGCAGCACAGTGGAGATACACCAGCTGATTTTGATCCCACTCATACTGTAACATGTAGAATGAAAGCTGACCATCGAGCCAATCCCCAAGATAGTCAGTGTAGGCTTTTAAGTCTATATTGCTCAAATTAGTACCAATATTGGCAGTGAAGAAGTGGTATCAGTAGATCTTCTCATGCCTAGCCATTCCAAGATTTCACACTTTCAGTCTTGTTCAGCCAGGGGAGGGATAATGATGTGTCAGCCTGCTCCTCTCTGCCCTGTTCTAAGTGTGTAGGAGGTAGAAAGAGTGTGTGTTTCTCTGAGCTGGAGCCCAAGAGGAGTGAGTAGGCTCGTCTGACAGGAGGGGAGAAAAGTGTTTCATTCACTTAAGCTCCAGACGAAGATTAACATTGCGCAGGTCTTGTGTAATGCTGGACTCTGAGCCATACTGCACAGGGATTTGGCTGGATGCTCCTCGGTTATACATACTCGCCTGTGTGTGTCGGTGCCCTTCGACACCATTTATACTCATCCTCCACCGTTACAGATAACACAGCAGATGGATGAAACAGCACAGTGGGAGAAAAAAGGAAAGAAGGCATACCCTTTAAATGAATTGTAACATCCAGGAGGCACTGAGTCTTGATACTCAGTCACGGGAAGCTGATCTGTATTGTTGTGCTATCACAGCGTTTATTTGTTGAGCCTAGTTCCTGCGTATGTATATGTTTTTTTCACTCAGCCAGTCCCCTGGTGATTTGAAATGTGCGTTTTCACTCTTTTTCTCTTTGTTTGGGGCTTTGACATGTGACTTAGAAACGCATTACACAAGATTCCTTTGTAAATGGCAGGCCTGCTGTTGCGGTTTCTGTGATTTATGTAACTGTTATATGAATTTTCTGCGATCAAAGCTCCTCTCTCTTTATAAAGCCCCTATATCCTCCCCTGTCTGGCCTTGGCAAGGTTGCGTGAGGTAGGGAAATCTCTATTCTAACACTGGGACATGTCATTTTCATAATGAGATTGTTTGTCAAACATCGACGGGAAGGTGCCATAGGGGCTGTAGCCATGCCTTCGGCGAGAAAGGTGCATTATCACCATCTGTTGCTGGTTGTGGTGCACTACACCCGTGTGCCGGAAGATAAAGACAGTCAATCACCAGGGTGGGAAATAAACACCAGCCACCTGCCAATGCTGGTCAGCTTTGTCTGCGGCTGGTAGGTTTTTATATTGTGCCAGCCACGTTGGCAGGTAACCAGCTAGTCTGGAAGTAATTCTCCTTCCTAAAAACCATATGGTTGCTAAAGTGGTTACCCAGTGGAGCACCAACAAGCACCATGGCAGGTGGATCATAAAAGTTTCTTTTTTTTTTTGTTTTGTTTTGTTTTGTTTTTTTTTCCCTGACTGTCAAATCGTAGAGATCACTGAGACTGACAGCGAGTAGATCCTGTCGAGTCACTTCACAGATTCTGCATGGATTTGAAAACGGCGTGTGGCGGCTTGTTTTTGTCTGTAAGTTCGTGAGTTGAGTGGAAGTCACAGTTCATGCACATATAACATCACTGTGACAGTTCTGTTTAGATTTGTGAACACGAGCAACTCTCTCTCATAAATATATGTAAACGTTGTCTGTGCAGGTGCTCGCACAGAATCTTTGTGTCTCCTTTAGTGTGTCAGCATTACATAGTTATCACTACGATTCTACAGACATTGATTAGCATTAAAAGAGCTGTTTGCAACTTTTTGGTAATCATGTGACTCAACAGTGATGATGTTCTGGCAGCGTAATTTGGTTACATGGTCACTGGCTAACTAGCTAAGTACTGGGATCCACCCCGTGTTCCCGTGTATTTTTTTTTAAACTGGATAAATGTTCCCTCAGTGTATTTTCAGACTGAAAAATCATCAATACAAACTGAAAACCACCCCATGTCCCCTCAGCCCTATGCTCCCTCAATACAAGTGATGTCCGTAACTCTGGTATATAAAAAAAAATGCATAATGTGATAGTATGTGCTCAGTAAATAATATCTGAAATGGTGTTTATGGTCAAGTGGCTTCTAAAGATACACATTATTTATTAACATTACAAAACATTAATAAAGTTGGTTTTAGCATTCGCATGCCATGAATAAGATTATCCACATATGTAATATTAAACATTAGTCACATAAACAATCCTACATCCTCTCAATATAAAAAGAAGGCTATTATCCATCATGACCATGTCCTCTGGTATACTAACAAAAAAAGCTATTTTTTTGTTAGTTAGAAAAAATTGTGCCAAATACAAATTTTAAATCTTGTGTTTTTCCCCTCGTCTGTTTCTTTCTTGTTTATTTGTTTGTACCCTCTGTGTTTCTGAGGACTGGGATCGATGATTGATAGGAGATGGATGCGTGACAATTTCGATCCTCTCATGTCTACTATCTCGCCCCTCTAACGTGTTTTTTCCTGCCTCACTCCCCTTGTGTATCTACAAACAAGAAAGCCATGACTTTAATCTGCGGTGCCATTATGTGACAAAACTGATAACCTCACCAGTGACAATAAATGGGCAGCCGACACAGTGAGAGCACCCAGGGGGATTTTTCTGGGATAAGACAGGCGTGCATAAACACTAGCTTTGTTTTAAAACAAACGTGTTAAAAAAAAAAATCAAAGATTTAACCGTTGAAAAATCAGTCCCCAATTACATGTCACTGGGAGACTTGGGGAATTGTTCATGTCTATAAATATTGATTGAACCGTCCAAGATCCAAGAAATAACACACAGTACATTAACTCTGTTTTGTTTTGTTTTTTTTGTTTGTTTTTTTTTCGGTTTAAAGCTGCAGCAGAATTGTTGGATTTTAGGATCCTGGTTGCATGATTCCCTTCTCTTTCTGTGCTTTTCCTACGCTAGGTGATGACCCACCTTCGCGTGATCGAAGAGAGGATGAACCAGAGCCTGTCTCTCCTGTACAAAGTACCTTATGTGGCCGAGGAGATTCAGGATGAAATTGGTGAGTCGTGTTCTGTCAAAGCCCCCAAGGCAGTTTGGAGGAGGGATGGCAGGCTGTAATAAAAACCAAACGAAATGAAAAGAGTGATGGAATTCGCACAAGTGCCGGGGTAGATACAGCCAATACATCATATTTCCTCTGGACCTTAGTGTGCTGCACGGTGTATTTATTTATTTATTTTCCCTCTACCTGATGCAAGCTGACAGAAAACTGCTCCAGAGGATCGGTCTTAACTTTTTACAAAGGGTAACATCAACACAAATACATGACTACAGGCAGCTTTAGTGTTATGTCTGTAAACCAATTATCAGAAAAAGAGAAGGGCTGTCCTTTTCGGTGTGTGGTGTGTGTGGTGGGGAAGGTAATAGCTCCATTCTGTCTGAGTTGGAGCACCTTGTCTCGCCTTGGTACAATTAAAGTCCAACGTTGCTCACTGAACCGTTTGGACCGCGTTCGTCTGCAGCAGCACGAGTGGAGGCAGGCGCGGTCTGGCGCCGGAATAGCTGCAGCACGTTCAGTCGTTTCCTTTTGTTACCTTTGGTTCATTAAAGGAGCCATAGCGTGGTGTGCAGCGCAGATTAAAGTGGAGCGGATGCAGTGACAGAACTGGGTCACAGCTTTCACGATGCTGCATCCTGTTGGGAGATGTGCAGATTTACACGGAAAATAGCTCTCAGAAAAATACTAATTGGTAGTTTGGAGAAACGGGAGCGGACTTTTCTTGCAGCTACTGCAGTCGAGTTTTAACAGTAATTGCTGCAACTCCTCCTTTTGCCCATTACTGCCGTGCCCCGGGTTGCCAAGTACCGTCGGGCACCGGCGTTTTCATTCACTATTATTTGTCCTCCCTGCAGATGAGCTACTCCAGGAGCAGAAAGCCGACATGGACCAGTTCCTGTCGTCCATCTCTGAATCCCAGCCAGACGTCACCGTGCTGTCAGAGGAGAGCGTGGAGGTTCCCGCTGCCGAGGGGAAACCGTACCGGCCCTTCCAGGTCACCTCCCTGGGGTCCCGTCCGGAGCCGGAGGGTGAGCAGCTCCAGCTCCAGTCACAGCAGCACACAGGATTGTGAACGTCTCTGCATGGCTGTGTGGAGAACAATAGGCCATACACCTAAGTCTTGCTGCAGGACACGGAGTGACTTAGCATACCAAAACTGAGGGAGAATAGCTCATGTGTATACAGAGTGTGTTAGGCCAATCCAAGTGTGCTGTGGAGCCATGGATTTGGGTTATCTGCGCCTACACAGTTCCCTCTGGCCTAGCCTTCAACACAACACTACTGAAGTTCAGATAAATGCACAAAGCCTCAGGCTTTGGTGCCTAGCTGGAGCCAAAAGCTTTGAAAATATGCCTCTTAGCGAGCAGTTATGGTTCTCTCCTTTGTCACATGCTTTTGCCAAACAAAAGATTGAATCCTCAAGGAGAGAACAAAGTGAGGGGTGGAACACTTCCAGGGAAACGAAAGGCAAATTACAACTAAATCCCCAAGGAACATTTAATATACATGCCAACATCCCGGAGGGCTTTGATAGGAGTAGCCAATTTCCAAGTGGCTCCTCTTTTGAGTTTGGTTATCGCTCTGATTTTATTTCTGGACGCTTCCCTACTGGTCTCTTCTCTTAATCAATTAACACAGCTTGATAATCCTACCTTTTCTCTGCTCACCTAGGTTTTCTCTCTTTTCTCCTTCCCTCTTTCTTTTTTCTTTTTTCCTTTTTTTTCTGTTGCTCATTTCCAATGCCAAGGTGATCTATCAGACTCCCCACGTGCCTTCAAGAAAGGTTGGTGCCTCTGCTACCTCTTGTTTTTCTCGCTCCCCCTCTTCCTCATCTTCCAAGCCATTTCCATCTATTATGATCCATTTTTTCTCCCTTTGGTGCAGTTTGGTATTCTCTCTCTCTCTCTCCCATCTTTGGTATTGCTGTTTTATTAGTGGCTACCTTTGCTATCGTTCATTTTCTCCTCTTTTTGATGACTCACATGAGCTAACTGGTTGAGCCTCTGACTAGGGCTGGAATGACTAGAGCTGTTATTTTTACAGATATTGCAATATGATTTACAATTTTAGCAGGAATGCTAATTTTCATCTTCACTGAAAAAGCTATTAAAATAATCATAATCAGAAAAAAACTTTTTTTTTTCTGGGATCTGTACCAAACAAACATATTTTATTGCATCTGGAGAATACCATTTGTAGACCAGGGCATCTATGTCCCACCACAACACTTCATTCATAATCATATTTTGTTGTTTTTATTAATCAAAAAATTGCAGGTCCTGCGATTTGGATATTGCCCTTGGCCATAATGCAATTTTGATGATATATTGATGAACAGTTCAGCCCTACCTCAGAGCCTCCCGTTTCTGGCCTTTTAGCTCACTTGTATTATCACTTGATTTTGAATAGCAAGGTCAGTGGCTGCTAAGTATGGCAGGGAGGTTTTACAGCCAGCTCCCCTCTTAGAGAGCCTCTCCTACCGTCCTGTTTCCTGTCATCACGTCCTTAGTACATTTGTCAAAGCACCTTGCTTAATTATTCCCCCACCCACACACTCATTCCCCTCATCAGTCTCTCTCTTTGATAGCAGCCGTGTGATTTAGTGGCCCTGTCTGGCGCTCAGTGTTTCCACTGACCCACAGCCTGGTCTAAATTGGCCCGATTTGTCCTCCAGGACCTGAGACAGCGATGTGGTTATGTCACCTGTTGTCTGATCTGGGCTTAACCTTGTGATCTTACCCTGTGCTCGCCGAACATAATGACACCGTCTTCTAATTATTAAGCCTGGATTTCATTTGAGCCAGGCAGAAACAAAATCGATACAGCTGAGCATCGCAATATTTTTTTTATTTCACACGACTGTATCGATTCTTTAGCCCATTTATCAATATGTCGTTTATGTACTTCATTTTCATATGATGATTTGACATCCACATTGTAGTGCACTGTGTTGACTAAGTATAATGTGCTAATTGTGTTTAAGGTTCACCATGCAAAATTGCATAAATGAGGACCCTTTAGACTCAGCTGACAAAACCGTATAATAAGCATTTAATTTGATGGTTTAGTCTGTGTGGATCTTATCATTGGACCATCTCACTGATAAATGATGTGCTTATTCCACGTTTTTGTCAGTTGAGTCTAAAGGGCCCTCAGTTAAAGGTATAATTTGTAGCATTTTCAGTTTCTTTGCACAAAATGAGCATAATAAATCAACTTGGCTTTGCAAATGTTGCTGATCAACGCCAGCCGGCCTGCTGTAAGTTTAAAGGCTGCTGAGATTTCAAGCTTTATGAAACAGTCAAGCCAGTTCGGTGTGTGTCTGTTGGTTAAGAACATCCACACTCTTATATGCAATGTCACAACAGTTGTCCAGGAAAGTTATCTCAGTCACTTCTGAGCAGGTGCTTCTTGACCTTGCAGGCCACCGTTCCTGTCAGTGGGCACAGAGCGAGAGGTCAAGGAGGGGACAAACTGAATGTTGATGCACTTCGCCTTGCAATGATTAGAGGCATTATTTTGCTAAAAATTGCAAAGTGATCCTTTAAATCAACCTATGCAATTTTACATAGTGCACCTTTCATAAATTGGAAAGGAAATATTGAATTAAATTGTTTTGAGTAAGTTTTGTCACACTGTGTCATATAATGTATGTTTTATTAATCTACCCAGGTGTTAGAGTACTGCATTATATCATGATAAAAATCTATGTTGTGACCCATGTATCATGATACATATTGTATCACGGGGTCCTTTTCAATACTCAGCCCTAGATTTTATATGGCCTTTCTACATTATGTATGAAAGACAGTGGCCTTTTTCACCACAGCTCCCTCCTCCCCTGTAGTGCTTTCTGTTCCTCAGCATGTTTGTCACTGTTGTTCTACTGTATAGCCCAGCCAATAGAGATGAATCGTCAAATTGCTTTTCGAGAGATCGCTGCTATTGTACTGTGCAGCAGCGTGCACACTGCTGTACCATCTGATAACGCTGCCAGGGTTTTTGACGTCAGCGCTGCTGAGTGATGCTCGTAAACACACATCATTGTTCCCCGCTAAATCCAATGGTGGTAATTGTCCTAATCTTGTCCTTATGGCATCAGCTGAGCCCAGCAGCAGACAATAGGCTGATGCCAGACTCATCGCCCCCTACATCATTCAGGGCCCTGCCCCGACTGCGTCTCTCTCTCTTCTCAGCTCCTGATTTATTCATGGCATATCTGGTGTGTGTATTAATAGATACTATGCCTATTTCAAAACCATTGGTCTTCCTTGCATGCATATTTGACTCTCTGGCCCAGTTTTTTGCCTAGCCACTTATGGGGACCTACAGGCTCTGCTAATTTTTTTTTTTATTATGTGCCAAAATACATGCTACAGGGGTTATAAAGGATTTATATATGAGGTGCTGTAGCCACGGCGGGTTTTGACCATGAAATTGGAGCTAACTGAGGGATAGAAGATGCGAGGCGAAACCATAACTGCGCATGAGGATTTCATTCAGTCAAAGCACATAGCTGGATGTTTACAGAGAAACCTCAAATATATGCAAAATACTACTTTGAGTGGGCCTTTGTAGCAAGTGGAGGGTCAGTGTAGTGTTGGCATGTGACTGCCTAGCGCTTCACTGTGCTGAATGGAAGAAAGGGCATTGTTGTCACCAGCGCACTATCTGTGAAAGAGACTCAGGCGACAGTTGCAGGGAAAATAGAGCGGGATATATGTGCAGCTGTCCGCCGTCAATGCCCTGCGCCTGTTTGTTTGTGCAGCCCTGCTGTTACTGACTGCGCTCCTTCATCTCCTGCAGGCTCCGGCATGTCTGGCTTAGACGGGCTGATAGGTGCTGAGGAGAGAATCATCAACAGCAAAGCCAAGATCAACGACAACGTGGTAAGAGCCTCATCTTTGTGTCGCAGCCTCATCTGATCAGTGTTTGTGCCTCCAAGTCTTTTCAACTCGCTCTACACGTGAACTAAGAGCAGCATTGTTAAAGCAAAGAACGCCAGGAAGTGTGTTAAGATGTTCAATGTTAATCCCTGCAATAAATATTCCACAACAGAGGACTGACAATTTATTTTGACCGCAGGCTCAGGCACTTATGCTGGAGAACTAAGAATGAAATTAATGAGTACACACAGTCATTAGTATTAATTAGTACACAGCGGTAAAGGCACTTTGCTATCCGTGCTTTCACGTAGCTCTCTTAAGTTCAGATTTTCTCCAGTAACTATGTTGTCATAGTTACAGCTGTCTCACACTTGGCTATTTGTGTGTCCGTCTTCAGCCTCTGCCAACCGACCCTCATTCAGACCAAGTCCACGCATTGTTCGGCAGTCATCGCATGCTTCTTTCCTTTTGCCAGAGACACCATTTCCCCTCATGGATTTTCAAATGATGCTTGGCTGCTGAATGTGTGCAATGTTTCGCATGCTAATCCAAGACCCAACTGCAAAACTGTGTTTGTGTATGAGTCATGCCGTTTATTTGAGGCTCTGAACGCATGCACGTTTCTGTTTT
>OMKZ01001078.1:30197-56773 GCA_900302535.1 Neoniphon sammara
AACTACCTTATAATGAAAAAAAGAGCAATACATTGTAAGATTTAAAGGTACCCAATGTAGTTTGAGAACATTGGTGATACTTGAGTGCACAGCAGGAAGAGTGAGTTTCCAAATTGTTTGCATCACATTCTTCCAGCAGCCATGAGCTTGATGGCGACAAACTAGAGATACCAACGCAAACTTTCAGTAAATTCTGAAATAAATCTTTGCAAATGTCTTTTGAGGTGGGAAATGCATTCAACATGTTTATTGGGCCTCAAGGACAAGAGAAATTTCAAATGTAAACAAGTATTTGCAAGGGAAACTACATCGGGGGCCTTTAAGTACAACATCAACTGTTGTCTTGTGTCTGTCTTTTTTTTTTTATAATCCTGATGTGGTCAGCTGTGTTTGCATGTATCATCTCCTCACTGCCTCTCTCTATCTGTCTCACACACACGCCCGTTCCACCTGTTAGGAGTCCTACCGCCCTCTGGGAGAGGACTTCAGCTTCGGGAGCAGCGCACTGATTGGCTTGCTGGTGATCGCAGTGGCCATAGCAACTGTGATTGTGATCAGCCTGGTGCTTTTGAGGAAGAGGCAGTACGGCACCATCAGTCACGGCATCGTGGAGGTAAGAGACAGGCACATCCTCAGTTTGGAGATTAATAGGCTGTAAAATGCAAACACCGATACTCTAATGAACTGTTACCCGGCTTACACCCAGTGTCAGAGATTTAGATCAAATTATCATTTCTTATGCAAATGCACCGCGGGTAAATGCAAGGAAGATTGGATTATTGTCTCTGTAACATTTGCATAGCACACACACAGCGTGGTGTGCTTCCCCAAGAGGAGCTGTTGATGGCTTCTTTATTTAAAATACTATTTATGGGCGGATTTACAAATTTTACTCACAGATACACACAAAAGACAGAAGACAGTGACACAACTGAAGACACACACGAGAGGAGAAAAGGAGGGGAAGATTGGGAACGGGAGTTGGGAGCAGAACAACAAGAGCATTTTCATACATATTTTGATATAATTTAACTCACTCTTATAATAGCTTATTCCTCCTCTATTGACATACATCTGGATTTTCATATCTTCCAGTTAGGGCTGAAAAATAAATCGAAAAAATATCAATAGCCAAGTGCAGTATCCAGCTGGCAGGATTTGCATGATAAAGGTATAATGTGAGAAAATACCATTATACATGACTTGTGGTGCTACAGAGATATTTTGGCCTACAATTCGTGCTCTACAGATTCAAGAAAACATCTTTGTTTGGTACAGACCCCAAAAATCACATCTTCATCATTTTAATTTTCTTCAGTAAAAGTGAAAATTATGATGCAAAAATGATCATTCCCACTAAAATTGTGAATTATGTTGCAATAGCAGTATCTGTCAAAACAATCACAGTATGTTGTTTTTTTCCCCATATCATTCTACCTCCAAGGATACGTTTTTGATTGACAGGCATCCTAATGTGAAAAGTCGTCATATGAGCTTTGATAGGATCCTGTGGGCTGTTAATCCCAGCAGACATAACTTGGGACACGTTGATAAATTAATTTTGTAGATGTCTGCTGTTATATTAGTTGCCTCTGCCCATAGTGTTTTAACCCGAGGACTTTCCCAGAATAAGTAGGGAAAAAAGGAACCAGGCTCCCCTCAATTACACCAACATCTGTCTGATCGATTTCATCCTAGCTTGCTGTAATATAGGCTCTACAGATAATTTTATACTGTACCAATTTAAATTTTACACATTTAGAAGATTTCATGCATGGCTTCCAACTTGGATTCCTGCACAGAAGTAAGAGTTATTTTTCTATTATATTATTGACAGAAAGTAGTTGAATCAGGCCTGTGGAGACATAATCTACAGCAGAGGTGCAACCACAACCTTAAAACCTTTAGATGCAGTCTACCACTCTGCACTAAGATTTATGAAAGGCAATAGCTACAGCACACTCTGTCTTTTATATACCAAGGCTGCCTCGCCATCAACTGTAATACATAACCATTGCGGATATTTATTTATTTACACAGCATTACTTAATAGACCCCGACTTACCTTTCATTTCTTTTAAACTGGAACATTTACAATCTTGGTACCTGCTCACAAAGCGGACTTAAGCTCCACATCCCACCAGTTAACACTGAAACTGGGAAAACTGCCTTTAGTATCCATTCAACTGGAATACATTAAAAAAAACAATCTAAATATAGGTATCAATCGGACAGTTCAAGAGCTTGATATTGAACTTGTTGACTTTGATTATAAATGTTTTTAGAACAAACTGACTATGAGTATCATATTTTTTGGTTATCAGTTTTTTATGATGTCATTTACTTGTTCTAAGCATCGTTTGTTTATATTTTTTATATTATTTTGGTGTTTTGCATTTTATCCCTCCATATTTTATATGGCCTAATATTATTTTAGTGTGTTTTATCTGTAATTAGACACCACTATAAATAAGTAGTCTTCCTCAGTTGTTCCTCAAAGCTGAAATAAAGGTCTGACGATATTATCCCAAGCTGCTGATGTCTTCTGCCCTTGCGAAGGTCAACCCTAATCCTTGTCCTCTGCCTGCCTGCCATCTCCTCCACAGGTTGACCCCATGCTGACACCAGAGGAGCGCCACCTCAGCAAGATGCAGAACCACGGCTACGAGAACCCCACCTACAAATACCTGGAGCAGATGCAGATCTAATATGAGCCGACAGGGGGCGCTGTGGAGCCTGAGAGGGGGAACATACTACTGACCAATAACATATGATGCTATTGTCAAAATCATTTGCATTTACATCCAAAATCCATTTACCGGTTTGTTCAAAACAATCCTTAAATAATGCTACTACTTCTACTACTGCTACTATTGTACTATAGAGCTCTTTTTGATCATGTTTCTTTTGAAAAGGTGATGATGTATCTGCCATTTTGCATTCTGAAAAAATGTGATTCAGCAGATTTCTCTGTAATTATGAATACAGCTATCTCAGATCAAGATGTACAACATTTCTTCAGATGTTTTTTTTTTCATTTATTTTTAAAAGTGTAAGGCGAATCAAGCAAAAATTTAAAGTTAAATGTATTTGAGTAGCCATCATCAAATCGACACACCAGACACTACACCTTTGGTTTTCCATCGTACAAGTGTCCAGTTTCTGATGGTTTTCTCAAAAAGAATTGGTGTTTTTTTTTTCTTCTTCTTCTTCTTCCTCTTCTTCTTAATAGATTGCTTGTATATGAAGGTTCTTTGTACCAATTAAAATGTATAGTGAAACAACAAATGAGAAAAAAAAAATGAAAACAAAATCATGAATTATTTACTTTCTGTTCTTTGTTATGATAACTGACAAAATATACATATACAGTTTAAATATATATAAGAGTAGATGTTTTTATTCCACCTTTTTTTCCCAGGGAAGAGGCAAATAACGAGTTGGATTGCGGTTCTGTAGGCTCGGTGGTCATGAGTTGCGTTCGCAGGCACACTGTTAGGAAGGGTTGGAGAAGGTGTGCACAGGCCCCCAGCTCAAATACATCACCCAGAACCTACTCTAAACCCTTATCATCTAAGTGAATGTGATACGTCCCAATCATAACCCCCCTATACACACACACACACCCATCATCAATGGGAAAATAGGCAAAAACGATAGATGAGGTAGTACCTATTGACGTGTTACATAGTTGAATGTATTGTGGAAGCTTGTTTTCCATACTATGTACCTGAAATGTTCCCTTACAGCTCTTGATATTAATGCAATGTCACATACAGCATCAAGTGTGTGTGACGGCAGGTGAAGACATGCCAGAAATTAGATGATTTTTTTTTCTTTTTCCTTATTCTGTTTTGCACAAATGAAATGAAGCATAAAACCAAGTACTACAGGAGCTAATCTGGATAAATGAATAAATTGGGGATGATGTACACACACTTGGTAGAAAACAACTGTTTGCTTTGCTGGTCCTAAAGCGCAGAAACAGTGGGAGCAAGTCTGACAGATCAAAGCCACATGAAGTCGACTCGGAGCTGGAGGGCTGTGCAGGCAGACAGAGACACACAGAAAGACAAAAGCTTGGAGAACTGGTTTCTGAATAAAAGCTAACATGTATTTTTACAGGTAGAGAATGGCACAAACAAGTAAATTGAATCCTAGAATCCTCTTTTCTCTCTCTTTCTCTCTCTCTCTCTCTCTCTCTCTCTCTCTCTCTCTCTTAGTATTGTCTTTGTATGCCTGTATAGTTGATGTTGCAATCATGGCTTTTTTCAGAGGATTACCTGTGGTGTGCATTGTTCTTATATGAAATGATATGATATATATTTTTAAGTTTGTTTTCTTGTTTTCTATTTTTTCTCTTCCTGTGACAGTATCTCTGTATGTGACTGTCTCACTATGCACCCAAACGGCTTCAATCTTGTAATTGCCTGCTTGATTGTGGGAGGGGACTGGGAACTAATATAATATACATATTAGTGATATAAAAAATTGATTGACACCAATGGAAACAGATTTATGGTTACAGGGGGGAAACACATCAATAAACTCACAACTTCCATATGGATGTGTCTTGTCTCTTTGTATATAGATAGATAGATAGGAAATATAGTTAATACCAAGATGGAACTGTCAAAATTATTTGCATATACCCACAAAACATTAGAAAGTGATGCTAAAGAAACAGTAGAAGAGTGGTAAAACATTCTAATCAAGTAATGCTGTTTCTTTGCAGAAAATGTACTGCATATCAAACTTCATGTGATATGCAGGCAGGAAATGACACCTGGGGTGCAAGCAGCTATAGGCAATGTACAGTGTTACAGAAGAGAATAAACTCATGCCATGGAGAGTGTGTAAAAACAGAATACTGCTAGAATAATGTTACAAGTACACCCTGAAAATGTCTTTTCCTAAATAGTAACATGGTAATGTAGTTAACCTTTAACATCGCAACCTGCTTGATAAATAAACATCTTTTTTTTTTTTTTTTTTATCAATTCTTACCCAGTAGATGTATTTTCTACAGAAAGAACACAGGGATAATCTCCCTACAGAAAAAAGTGTAAAAGCTGTATTGGTTAGTCCGATAGCGCACCCTATTACAAATTATCCTCCTGCTCACCCTCCTGTCTAGATTTAGGTTTCCATCCTAGCCAGACGGTTAGAGCCTAGGGGAGAAGCCCGAGAAGGGTGACCTGTCTAGATAGCACCTTTTGATTGGGGGTGAAGAGCTCCAGGTTCCGGGCATTACACGGTTCGACCCACAAGGTGTGGCAGGACTCCCCGGAGGGAGGCAAGGAATGACAAAAAAATAAAATAAATAAAATAAAATAAATAATTAAAAGTAACAGTAATAAAAAGAAACTAATTTGAAATATACTCAGTAAAAGTTAAAGAGAAATGTGTTGGATGTGATGTAATTCTGGACAACAGCAGAGTTCAAACTAGATTTTTTTTTAACAGGAAATTTTTGAAAATGTAGAAAGTATGATTATGATGCTTACATGGAGAGCCGACAGAATCTGGTTATCATTAACAATAGAGGAATAGAAAATATTGGATATTAATGTTGATGAGTACAATACTTAAACAAAAACACACTTAAGTAAAAGTAAAATTGGGCTACTGGCGTTAAAAAATACTCAAAAAGAACAAATTACACAAAAAGCTACACAAGAACTCCAGTTAATGTGATTACTTGTACCCTTGGAATCAGGTATATAAATGTCTACGGCAGCCTATATGTTCTGAATACAAGGTGCTTACGGGCATATTCCGATATTTTCAGCAGATCGAGAAATATTTGTTGTAGTTTCTGAAATGTTTCCATACTTCCATTGTTTCATCATATGTTGGCAGACTGAGGGTATTTCCAGGCAGGGGCTCCCTTTCTTGAGACAGCAAAACAGAAACCAATGGTTCATCGTCCTGGACGTAAAAAAAAAAAAATGATTCGTCATAGGTGATTCATCGCGCGCGGAACAAGATGAGATTAAGCCCACGCGACTGATACTAAAAATAGGATATATGAAACTAAACATTTTTTGAAAGAACCACGGTCGCTTTTGTAATTTTTTCACTGTTGTATCAGGATTATCATCAGTTTGTGCTACGTTTTATCGTCAAATATAAATATGTGAGCAGAAAAAACCTCCTCCACCTGTGCTGCTTTCACCTGTGGCAGGTAACAAATCGACACGCCCACAGAAACCTGACGCTTCCGGGAAACATTTTTCCCTTTCGCTGCTCAGGTAGTCGACATATTCTCGTTAGATAGGCGTTTGAAAACACCTTTGAAGCAGAAGAGCCCACGTTAAAGGCACTGCGAGATAATCCCACCGTTATAATTTATTGAAGATAGTTTTTAACTTTATTTATTGTTGTATCTACTTTTTATTTCCTCCGAGTTTCTGCTCGGCAGGTGAATTTGTTGACAAACAGCAGAAACCCCCTCGGCGACAGGCCTGTGGACTCACCTTGGAAAAACAGCCCGAAGACGAGACAAACAGTCAGAGGAGCTAGCCAAAAGAAGAGGAGTGTGCGTTGTTTTTAAAGTTATTTTCTTACTTCTAGCAGTCTAGTCCAGGTACTGACCGGGGATGGACTACATTGACAGTGGAATGAGATACACTCCAAAGTCGGTAAGAAACTTTATTTCTGCTGTTCAGCCTGTATACAGGTCACGAGGTGAAACTGGCTCTGCTTCTTTCTGCCAGGTGTGTTTATGTGTGTGTATGTGTGTCTGTGAAAGGGTTTGGGTGCTGTGGTTGTTGGATGCCATTATTTTCAGCTTTCTAGACATATTTGTGGGACAGTGTAGGCCAGCAGGAAGTGAACCAAACCACTGCAGGGGCAGAGAGAAACCTGTGCTTCATCCTACCTGGATGTACTTTCCTCAGCGTATGGGTAAATGAAACTGCCCAGAGGACACCTGTCAGTCCTGTTCCAGTCAGGCTACTCACAGTTTCAGTGCACACAAACAGCACTATCATATTGACAGGATGAAGCTGAAATATGAGACATAAGAAAGCTGTGGCTAACACCACTTCCAAAAAATGTCCCATCACTCAGTTGTCCCCATGTAATGGAAAAGTTATGTACACCAGTTCTTCTCTCTGACAGTCTTATCTCATTACTCTAGTTTGCTTGAAAACAGATTTATTTATTTATTTATTTATTTTTACAGGGGAATCCTACAATTACAAACTGAGAAAATGAATGCCGAGCCTCTTTTTCTCATGATTACAGCACCCTCAGCGGTTGAAGTTGATATATTTTTGTATTGGACCCTTGTCATTCACTGGTAAAGTGTTTTTGGGTCAATATGAGGAGGTTGAAGGCTGCATACACTGAGCTGTAGTATTAGGCGCGATCAGTAATCTGACACTGGGGTCTCAGCAAAATGAGAATTCACTGTTTCTGTTACTTCATGCAGAAGAAGACAGCACAGTGAGAAAATGTATAAGTCCAACTTTTCTGATCAGAGGTGTCCATCTGTCCCCATACAGAACAGAAAAACAACAAAAAGTTGCTCAGATGGGTCTAAATTTGGGACAAAAGCTGTCAATTTAGACTTAGTGGTCAGAGCTTTATCTCTTTGGGGGTCCATGACATGTAAAATTTTAAGAAGCCTCTGGGTTACACTACACTATTGCTACAATATGGGAGTGCAGTTAGCCAAAGTGGGGGTGATGTCTGGATTCCTCCAGCTTCCACTGCTCTGTTGTGACTTGTTGACTCCAGTCCTTTACTCTAGCAGATTAAGCTCCAAGTGTGGTAACAGTTCCACTCCCTCGCAGTACGACAGCATAAATAGGACATCATGTGACAAATCAGTAGTGACTCATTTACTTCTTTTTGCACATCCGGGACAGGAGAATGAATCTTAGTATTATTAAGTTGTAAAGTTGCTAAAGTATGCAGGCCTTGGTTTAAAAAAAAAAACAGGTAAATGCATGATGCATGCACTATTTGGTTAATAAACAAAAGAGGACCATACCTGCTGCAGGCCAGTCGGGGAGAAAACCTTTTCCGTAGGTGCTCACATAAGCTCCGTTGGACGACATATAAAAACTCTCTGAAAACAGCTCGTCCATCAAAGTAGTGCATTTTAACGCTTGAGTCAACACAGGACTCTCATGGGTGCATTGTAATTCTTGTCGTTCAGACTGAGTTTCAGGACAGAGGCTTCATTTATCCTAGCCTGGAGAAAGCATTGTCCCTGCTTGATATAATAATTAGAGAGACTGTGGCCCCGCATTGTAATGAACCTCCATTGAGCACCCTGTTATCTTTACATTATTTCAAAAGAAAATGTTGGAAACAGAATTCAAGTCAAATGAATGGATTAAAGATTACGAAACATACCCAGGTTGTTAAGATCATTTGTAGGTGGCCCAGCTATGCACAGTAACCCAATATTTTTGCAATCTGACGTTGTGCTGGCATTCACAGAAACTTGTTGTGATTGCACTGCAAACATACAAGTGGTTTGTTCCCGGCAGGTTTGACCGGATTTTACACTGCAGAACTTTTTTTTTTTTTCCACTCCCTCCCTGCCCCCTTCCCTCTCATTTCTAGCTAACCACACAGCCTGACTCACACACGCATGAAGGTCCCAGATAATTGGAATGGACACTGAAACTGTGCCTGTTTGCTTTTGATGAGCAGATTTTGAAGGAGAGAATGATTTGTGTTTGTTTTCCCAGAGACAAACTCGCAAAAGGTTGGAGATTGTTCAAAAGAGAAGGGAGCACTTTGCTGTAGTATCACCCAGAAATTCACACTTTAACTTCTTTTCTGCTGGTCACTAAAGACTGCGACATTCCTA
Organism: Neoniphon sammara; assembly: GCA_900302535.1. Classification (NCBI taxonomy): domain Eukaryota; kingdom Metazoa; phylum Chordata; class Actinopteri; order Holocentriformes; family Holocentridae; genus Neoniphon; species Neoniphon sammara. The sequence goes on from OMKZ01001078.1 coordinate 39,031, forward strand.
AAATACACAAGTACATACTTGCTGCCTGCTGCTCTGTTATCTCCAGTTGAGTATCTAACACTGATCTCCTCAGGCAGGGAAAACATAGTTCTTTCAACGCTCTCTTCCAGGAAAAAAAAAATCACAATTGTCATGATAGCAGGATGCTTTGGGGCAACTCATGCAGCAGTTTTATCCCTACAAATCTGAAAATGTGGTTGAATTATAAGTTGGTGGTCATTGCTGGCTGGTCTGGCCCCTCCAGCATGATGTACTGATCAGTCTTTCACCTGTACAAAACTCACGGCCTCCGTGTCTGTGTTGCAGGACCAAGACTGGGACACGTCAGTGCAGTTCCTGCCAGCGTCGGATAACAAAAAGCTTGAGAAGAAAAAGGGTCCGGGGAAAGTCGGGGCTGTGATTGGTGTGGTGATCTTCGCTGCTGTTGTTGCACTTATGGCCGGACTGCTGGTCTGGCATTTCCACTGTAAGTAAACCAGTTTATCGATCATTTTTTCCATTAATAGATCAATCATTTAGTCCATAAAGAGGCAAAAATAATGACAGATGCTCATGAGAAGTGATCAGAGCCCAAAGGGATTTCTTCAAATTGCTTCTTTAGTCTGACCAGCAGCCAAAAAATTCAAAGTATTATTTTTATCATGATATGAACAGTAAGACAATATTAGCATTTTAGTGAAGCAGATGTTTGGGATTTTTACTCAGTCACAATTAAGTGATTAGAAAAATGATTATGTTGACAGACTGATAAACTAATTACTATTCATTTCAGCACAATGTACTTTTGACAAATATGTGTGTCAATGGTTCAGAGAGAAGCAAAGTATATGAATGCAGATAATAGAAAGAGAAGAAACTTGTCTTTTTTGGCTTCCTTTTATAGGTCATTTAGGTAACATTAAGACATACATGGTTTTGGTAAAGTAAGTAATGTTAATGGGCAAATTAGAGTGCAAAGCACGTTTATTTGTTTGGTTTTAGGTTTATTCCACATGCAAATGATTGAAAACTGGCAAAAAGAGAGATTAAGTTAAATTGCAGGTAAAAACAATTCATCAAAAAGAGGACAAAAACAAGATGACAGGGGAATTGGGCACAGAAAGCAAATTACATCAAAACCTAACCAAGAGACGAGAATGGTTCAGAAACACTATAAAAACTTGAAATGGCTGATGCAGAAAAAGCGAGAGGGATAAATATGTTCCTTCTGTCTGTCCCGCAGTCCGTAAAGATGTGCGGGTCAAGAAGATGTACAGCGGCTCCATGCGGATCACGAACCAGGTGTTTGAGGAGGCCTACGAAGACTCCAAGAGCCCCGAGTTCAAAGCTCTGGCAAAGCAGGTGACTTCACAGGTAAGACCGCAGCTGAGACGCGCACACCACAGCCTTCCCATGAAAATATTTAGATTTAGTTACGCCTGCGTGTCATTTGTTCATTTGGATTTGTCTTTTTCGAACAACTTTCATTCATGCCCTGCTGTGTTTTCTCTCTGTTTTCCCTCAGCTTAAAACCATTTACTCCAAGACTCCACAGCTGGCCAAATACTATGTTGGTTCTACAGTTCAGGCCTTCAGGTATGACAGTGGAGCGATAAGTCCATCATTATCACCTTTTCTCTTTCTCACCTTCGTTTATTTCTTTATTTTATCCACGCTAATGTGGTGACTAAATAAATTTAAGCATATATCCACACAACAGCATGCGGCTCCAAGACTCTTTTATAATGAAAACAAGGCAATAATGGTATCCCAAAAGCATACAACATACTTAAACTAAACAGCACATACTGTATACTAATCTCATTAGTATAATGTTTTGGCAGTTATTATGACAGAAATTCATTGTACTGCACTGTTTCACTGACCTACATCAAGACATCAAATTTGCGGTCTCGAGTGTACGTTCACATGCCAACAAGTAAACGCAGAAAACTGTCCCATTTCTGAAAATGCCCAAGCGCAGGTGCACTTAATCCCCACTTGATGAAACCATACCTTGATACCACTTAAGAGCAGTATAAGGGCTGAGTGTATCCCACAGTTCATCAGGAGTTTGTGTGCAGAAAGGAAGGAGCGACAATTCAGATGACATTCAAAAAAACATTTTTGTGTAAAGAATAGCAGAAGTTATTACACCATTATGTTAGGTTATTTTGGCTTCTATTATTGGACTGTATGCCCACTTCAAATTTGATAAGTGTGTTCTATTTATTCGCTTATTTAAGCATTTTTAAAGTATTTTTTTAACATTTGAATCACTAAGTGGGTGTTTAATTAACATGTTTGTTTAGAAAATAGTTCCTCTTTATTTAATTCTTGGGTCATAAACACCTGTAACTGCTACCGCTACTGGAAACATCTTCCTTTTATCAAGTGCATCCCGATGTGTGATGACAAATCCTCCGAACACCTGCAGTCTTCACACCTACTTATGCACTTTGGCCAGATCTCAGAAATGCGTGACTCAAGTGGCCACTTGAGTCGCACAAAGACTGCGAGCGTGGGTAGCAGGACAAAGCCGTTATCTAAATGTCTTGGAGCAGCATGCTGTTGTGTGAATATACCTCTGTGTATTTATTGAGTTGAATTTTCTCCTGCTCCAAGGCTGGTGCAAGGTGGATGTGCAGATAACCTTTCTTGAATAAATGTGGTAACTGAGCCTTGTCTCGTTGATCTTAGCGAAGGCAGTGTCATCGCCTACTACCTGTCAGAGTTCAACGTGCCTGCAGGTCAAGAGGCAGCTGTTGACAAAGCCATGTCTTCCATGGACAAGCTAGTGGACAAAGAACAGCGCACCCTGTACAGACCTGCAAGCTCCCTGGTTTTTGACGACGTGGTGTCTTCAGGTAGAGTCCAAGTTACTGAAGGCCAGACTGATCGTTTGTGATGCGTAAAAATCTCATTCACTAGGTTGGAGGTTGTAAATCATTCATTTCTCTCTGGTTATTGACTCAGTTAATTGCTTTTCTGCTGTGCTCTCAATATCCTCATCTGAACCAGGTGCATGTTCTTGCCTATGCTTTCATTAAAATGTATGTGTTTTTGTCTTGCAGCACTTGATGCCCGCTTGTTCACATCATCATTCAGCGGTGAGTTTTCTGCGTGCGTTTATCATTTCCTTGCACTAGAGGCGTCTTCCAGAATGAGCAAATGTTGTGACAATGCATATCTATACACAGGGAGAACAGCCCGGCCTGAATTATGTAAAACACACAGTTCACTGGGTTTGGAGCATTTTACCGTAGCCAGGCTATTATTTTCTCAAGAGTTCTTCAAGCATGTAATTAGCTGACAACACATAGGTTTTTATAGGTAATGCAACTACATTATCTCTTCGCCCAGCCCGAATGGAGAATACATGAAGTTAAATTGCATAATGTTTACATTCATAAGACAATGACTTTGAGAGTTTGACTTGCATGATAAACATAGTCTGGTCATGCAGCTTTGTATTGTTATCCCTCATGACTTCTAAGGAGAAATGTAGGACTTTGGAAAAGGTGACCTACATAGAAACTACTGTACATAGATGAAAGGCATGCAGAAATAATACAATAGTTCCAGGAGTTTCAGTCAATTAAATAGTGTTGCAAGGTAGTTGGTGAAAGCTTTAGTTTACCCTAATGAATGAGTATGCGTATTCATTTCAGTGTGTATCATATACAGAGTATGGCAGGATGACATACAAATCCTAAAAACAGTGATATGTTTGTTTATAAGAGTACACTGGAGCAAAATGATGTGATCAGGCATTTGCATTGCTATTAGCATGGTGAAATCTGTCTGCTTCAGCCAGGTTAAAAGTTCAGTTGCACTGAAGCTAAACAAGCTGCTCTAGCGTTTGTATGTGATTTTATGAGACTGTTTCATTTGAAATTACAGGGCATATATTATTCCTCTTAAAGGATTACTAAGGTCAATGTAAATTCTACTGAACTTCACTGTCTCTCTCCTCAGAGTTTCACAGCTTTTCAGAGCACACAAAGTCCAATCACATCGGGACGATCAAGTCCCCTGGCTTCCCCCATGCACCTTATCCGCCCAACACCTTCATCCAGTGGCAGCTGAGAGCAGACCCAGGCTACGTTATCAAGCTTGACTTCGACACTTTTGATCTGGAAGAGGACTGCAAGAATGACTTTGTCAAAATCTATGACTCCTTGGCGCCCATTGAGAGCAAAGTTATGGATGAGTGAGTTTGCACTTTGCCTTATATAAGTGCAACACTGGGCAGATGAATGACTCTTCTACCTACTGCATTGTATATTTTCTGTGACCTTATGTTCTTGCAGTAACATAGGGATTAGTTTTGGAGAATTCTGGGGCTGTAGGATAAAGGAGTTTATCTTGTATGCAAGGCCCCCTGCTGGTTAGATGTTATGCATGTGTTGCACCCTATAAGACCAAAACACTACATAAAAATAGTGCTTCTTTTTTCTCTAATATTTTGAGCTAATATTACATATTGTAAAGCTTACATTTTTCATACCAAAATTTTTGATAAAAAACTATACTTTGTTTATTTGATCATCAAAAGCCACCAGTAATGCATTAATCACCGAGGTTAACACCGAAACTATTGAAGATAGGAAAGCATATCACTGACTGACAGTCACATGTCAAAGCATCAGATAAATTACAGGCATGTACAATATTTACAATACAGACATCAGCTTTTAAAAAAATATTTCTATTCTTGACAGGCTAGAAAAGCCTCTCAAACAACATTTTGACCATGGGATGCTAGATTCTCAATTGAATTGTTTATGCATACTTACTGTGAAGTCAGGTCAAAATTTTGTATTTGAATCAGTACAAGTTAAGGGGCTTCCATAGGCAGACAGTGTAGTACTACTCAGTTCTACAGTTAATATGTACTTTAAAAAAACTGCATCGTATTCATCATATTAGACACTGCTACTGTTTTTAGTAAAAGGTTCATATGTTCCTCATATATTGGCCTGCTGGTTAAGACTCAGTGCAGGAAATTTATGTTTTTTGTTGTTTTTATCCCACAGGATTTGTGGCTCCTTTTCATCTAGTGACCCTCTGACCTTCATATCTTCTCACAATGTCATGCTGGTGACTTTGGTCACAAACGAAGAGAACAACTTTCCTGGTTTCAGAGCTCACGTCACGCAGGTCCGACGCGGAAGTAGAGGTAGGCTATCCAGCCCTTTCTTCGCATAATAACTTATTTATGTTTACAGTTTAAATGTTTAGTATCTGTACAAATTCTTGTCTTCTGTATTTCTGTGATAGAATTGGCATGTGGTGGCCCGCTGACAGGTGAAAAGGGTAATTTCACCTCTCCAAATTACCCAAATTACTTCCAACCTAACACTTACTGTGAGTGGAAGATCGAGGTGAGACTTTGCCACAAATCAACACGTTACACAGCCACTTCATATGTTTCATAAAGGCAGCCTTTCAGCTCTGCGCTGCTCTTCACCAGGTCAAATGTCAAGTTACTTTCCGCATCATTTAGTCTTGTTTTTCTCTCCCTCTCCATCTCTCTTTAAGGTCCCCACTGACAAAGTGGTGAGGGTGACGTTCAGTAAGTTCCTCTTGTCCGAGCCTGGGCAACAGAATAGCGACGTCTGCAACAAGGACTATGTTGAAATTAACAAAAAGAGGTGAGTCCATGCTGCAGCTCTAAGCAGAAAATACGGATATAGGGGTTGCATAACATGCTGACATGTCGCTGCTTGTGCGTCTCGTCCTCAGATTTTGCGGAGAAAAGCCTGCTGGCACAGTGACGCAGACCAGCAGCACCAACCGGATGAACGTGGTGTTTCATTCCGACGCCTCATACGTGGACCGAGGCTTCATTGGCATGTTTGAAGCCGTCGACAACAAGGACCGTAAGTAGGAAAATAGCGCCTTGATTTCTCCCTGATTTCCTCACCCTAAACAGGAACTAAACAGAAATGTTGTCCCTATCCACAGCTTGTCCGAAACAGTTCCAGTGCAAGAATACGCTGTGCATCAAGTCGGTGCTCAGGTGTGACGGCTGGAATGACTGTGGCGACATGAGTGATGAGTTTAACTGCCGTGAGTACCAAATCCACCATCTCCGATTATACGCGCACCTAGGGATGGGAAAAAATCAAATCAGCCACAAATCACAATTGTTTTGATTTGGTTTGATTTGGTATGTTTTGTTTCTGTGAGGGCCGTGCTGACCCTGAATCGATATTTTGTCTGTACTTGAGGCATATTTTTATTTTGTTTGAGGTGAGGCTTGAGGCTTAGAATGCTACAGATGACGGCATGACTAGTTCAAACAAAGTATGATTCAGCTGTTTTGTATCATCCACTGTTTAAAAAAAATCCACAAGAAATCGTGATATCAAATTGCAATACTTACAGAATCACATTACATATCAAATTGGCACCCAAGTATCATGAATTGTATCGTATCGGAATGCCACTGCCAATTCCCATCCCTATCTCAGAGTATTATTTTTACTATTACTAATAACTCTTCCGTCATGGTTAGCAGACAAAATGGCAGGGCTGAGATGTGGAGTATGTATGCTTAAACGGTGTTTCCTTCCAGAGTGCAAATCACACCACATCCAGTGTAAAAACGGACTGTGCAAGCCCTCATTCTGGCAGTGCGACGGCATCAACGACTGTGGAGACAACTCAGATGAGCAGAATTGCGGTAAGAGACCCGTCACGCTGCACATGGCCACGCAAAGATCCTCAGCCTGTTTTCTCACATCTGGTCGTTTTCTTTTTAAGGTGGGTGTAAATCCGGAGAGCTGACGTGTCGGAATGAGAAATGCGTTTCTGAAAAGAAGCGCTGTGACGGCAGGGACGACTGCGGTGACGGCTCAGATGAGCTGGACTGTGGTAGAGGTGAGACTGATTTTCTCCTACGGTACAAAACTGTCCACAGTAACAAGTCACTCAGTCTTTGAATATTTTATTTTAACATATTATTTTCCTCAAAACAAAAAAATTGCCAGTGGAGTGAAATTATTCTAAATTGTTTTGATGCAAACTAATGCAAAACCTGTAGTATTGCTTACAGCTTTGAGAAAACAGTAGTAGCACACAATCTTATTGCAAAAGAATGCAAATGTTCAATAAACCTTTGTAATCAGTGACCATGTTATAATACTAACAATAATGCAACTTGATCAACAAATTATGTGACACTGTCTTCATAGTAGTGAAGTGTGTTTGATTCAAGAAACTTTTGATTCAAAAAACTTTTTCAATCAAGTGAAACTGCATTGGAAGGGTGAACTTAGTGGCAGCTAATGGGGATCTGAATAAAGAATAAAGAATAAATGATCTCCTACACGTGAAAAAAATGACTGAATGACTAAATTTAAATGGACATTTTTTTAAGTGCATGTTGACGTTCCTCTCTGCATTGCACAGAGTCTGTTTTCTGGCTTTGGAATTGATTGTCATGTTCTCCCCCTTCCTGCAGCCACAGATACGCAATGCACAGATCTGACATACAGATGTAAAAACAACAAGTGCATCAACAAAGTGAACCCAGAATGTGACGGGGTGAAAGACTGCGAGGACGGATCTGACGAGGCTGACTGTGGTATGTTGTAAACTAATAACTTATAAAGCTGTGTTGTAGCTTCATCAGGAGCGATGTCAGCTGCTGGCTTTATATGTCCAAACTAGCTATTATCTCCATCTGCATTGTTTCGCTTGCATGCAAAAACAGGTGTGTGTGAAGCCTCGACTTCCACCCACTTCAGGCAGCACAGCAAGCTCAGACAAGTCTCCCTTCTGACTGATTGATTGTTTCATCTCGCAGACTGCGGCAAGAGGTTGTTCAAGACGTCGCGCATTGTAGGCGGTCAAGATGCAGAGGAGGGGGAGTTTCCCTGGCAGGTCAGCCTCCACGTCAAGAAATACGGTCACGTGTGCGGAGCCTCCATCATCAGCCCACGCTGGCTGGTCACCGCTGCACACTGTGTGCAAGATGACGGCAGCACCAGGTAGCTTCGTGCTTTCCTTCCACTTGAGTTTGAGTTTGAGTTTATTTATTTAAAACAGGGACAATTATAGCCAACGGCTAATTTCCATCTTTAGTCCCTTCGGCAGGTTGATGTCAACAACATAAGATAATAAAATCAATAAAACAACAGTAACAACAAGTAGAACAGTTAGCCTTCATGGCCAGTATGAGCAGGAGGAGTAATTACAGAGAGAGAAAACGTGTCATTGAAAACACAATAGGACAGAAAATAAAAAAGAAGGGCAAGAACAATGAAAAGTATAGTGGATCATGAAACATACAGGCCAAGGGTCAGGGGACCATACGCATTTCACTAGTGTTAAATGCTAAAATTAGATATCAAAGGGCTGATTAAAGTGCAGAGTGCTGAAGTGTTAAAGTGTTAGGTGCGTAATTAAATTGCAAATTGCCCGATCGCACAGTAAATATAAAGTGCTATTTTAAATGCACAATACTCAATACATATTACATCAATTAAATACCAGCAATAGCAATTATATGATACTGGGAGTACCCATTTTTAAGAATATAAAGTGCGTCTTGCCTTGCACATAGCCCTAATACCTAAAAAGTAAATAAAGATATAATAAATAGCGAAAATGCTTCCTGCTTTGGGTATCCGGTGCCAAGACGTCTCAATTGTGCATGCTGTAACTCCTCATATTATTTAGCAGCAATTGTGCCTCCAGGTGCTTCTTTTGTATAAAGAACTTCGAGGCCCTGTCAGTTTTCATGACTTTGTTTTCAAATACACTGTGGCTCAGGATAAAAATAATGTTCTTCATTATGTTTTGCACGTAATAGTCTAGTTAAAAGTTTATGGCATGAAGTTCATGTCCTCACACGCCGAACAGTCACAATGCTGTATGCTGGCTGGCCGACAACAGCAGCTCCTCTAATTCCTATGAAGCAAACTTTCTGATAAGCGGCTTTGCCAGGGAGTGTTACTGTTCAAATGCTGCAAATTGGCCTGATTAAAAGTCTAGTGAATGAGACCAGTCACTGACAAATTCGGCTGTTATGATCTGTTGAATGGAATTAGTCCCGGTCCGCCTGTTAAATTTTTTAAAGTCACAAAATCGATATTGAGGTATTTGCTTAAAAAAAAAGTGATATTTGATTTTGTCCATGTTGTTCAATATATGTATTTAAATAGAAGAAAATTCAAGTAACTCTAATAGAACCCATTTAAATGATGTGACTCTCTGGCTTTATTCACACTGGCAACTAGAAAGCGAATTTTTTTTTGCATAATGTGACAGCAATAATGGCGCATACCTGCAAACCCTGTTTGAGTGAGATGGAATAGAACGACAGATCCTGCTTATATTATTAATATTTCACGGCTTCAGTGTGGTCTAGAGTACAGTAGAGCAGCTGAATTCTTGGTTTCATTGTCAGAGGTCTTTTTTGACATTCTGTTCTTCCAATGAAAAATTAACTCATTCACTTATGCTTACTCTCTCTTGGTGGGATTACAGTTTCAGTTATTAAACTAGTCTTATATTCCATTCTAATTCCTTATAAAATCTTAAAGCTTTAAATTGAAGTCGATGAAACTTGCAGACACCCTGAAAGACACTGAATTATAAGACTGAATTATTTATAAAGAAGACATCCCATACAGATGAAACTAAAAACTGATTTTAGTTGTTAAAAATAAAGGAAAACTGCCTTTCAACCTTTCCCTTGTGTTGGGTTGAACTGAAAACTGAAACCTTGGACCTGTGTATTTTTAACAAGCAAAACACAGCGCTTGTCTGTGTGTGTCTGAATAATTTAAAAACACAACAAATCTGCTCTCTGGTTCACACACTCTGATGCTGAGCCTGACTGTTTCGTGAATAAAACAACATGGACACTTAAGTTATGAGACTTTTACACTGAAACAGTATGTATGGATGTGGTATGACTTAGCACACACTTCATTAGCGGTGTGTGTTTACTTTGTCAATTAACTATAACTTCAAGCAAGGTGTGAATCATATTTTTTTCCCTGAATATTGTGGTTTCTAGGGGTGTAAATCACAAGTTTCATCACAATACAATATATCGATTCTTTGGACAATGATACGGTAATTGCTGGTATCACAAAGTCTCCCGAGAGGGGAGTAAATATCCTCAGGAAGTGCGTTTGGATGGAAATGATGACACAGCACACAGACGTGCCGTGGGAATTTCAAAATAAAGGCGTATCCTAACAATGATGATATGGACCAATGTTTTCACTGTGCTGTGTTGTATTGTTGATCATTGAATTGATATATCAATCCAGATCAATGGATTGTTACACCCCTAGTGGTTTCCATATGCCTTGCAGTACACATGGGCACTTTTTTTATGTGATACATATGTTGCCAAATATATGAATCTTGTGATGTCAGAAGTGATTTAGTGATCCTCAGAACCTTAGAATGAACTTTGAGATTTTGATTTGTGTGTGTTGTGTGTGTGTGTATCCAGGTTCTCCCAGCCTGGCACTTGGGAAGCATACCTGGGCCTTCACATCCAGGGGCAGAGCGGAAAGAACGAAGTGAGGAGGGGCCTGAAGCAGGTCATATCCCACCCTTATTACAACTCATACACTTTTGACAATGACATCGCCCTCATGGAGCTGGACAGTCCTGTGACCTACACGGGGTACATCAGGCCCATCTGCATGCCCTCCGCCCAGCACGTCTTCCCTCCAGGAAACTCGGTGTGGATCACCGGGTGGGGAGCCACTCGAGAGGGAGGTGAGTCCAGACAACCGGGAAATGTTGTGTTTATTTGTAACAGAAAACTTTCAAGGCAGCTCTTCTTCCAAAAGATTATCCCTGGAAGACACAATTACAATTTCATGAGACTGTCCCTTTTCTAAAAAGCACCTCCTCCTACTGTTTTCTGACAAAACCCACAGAACTGCTTACCTACTCACTGTGTATACTTTGTATTTCATTGTATACTTTGTACTTTATACTTTGAATTTGTATTTGTATTAGGGCTGTATTTCTTATTTGATTATTGACTGATGATTATTCTATGAAACTTCCACTAAATAGTGCACTGATCTCCAGCAATACCCAGGGATTGTTATGTGACTGTGTTAAAAAAAAAAAACACACACACACACAAAACAGATTTTTTTTGTTATTATTATCATTATTATTATTTTTATTATTTTTACATATGATATGGATAGAATTACTAGTAAGGAGTCAAAATTAATACAGTATTTATACCCTGAAACATAATTAAAATGATCAAAATATCACAAAATATATTACCAAAAAGACCACAGAAGTGTTTGTTTTATGTAGTAATATAGTTTATCTCCCAAGTCCCATAATGGCATGAAAACCTTCGAATTCATCAGGCCAACAACTCTACTGCTTGGATCTTTAAGCAGCATTGCTCCTGTTTGTTAGTCAGTTATGTGGAAGAACATTTTGATTCAGATAACTTTAATTATTTGATTCATTGTTGAGTCTTTGCCAGTTTTAATTAATTCTATTCCATTTTCCCAAAAACGCTGTTCTGTAAATTTGAGCACTTGAGTTCTTTGCAGACCGGCAGTAAATTCTGTCACCTCTAGCCAGGCCGAGTACTGCGGACCTGCCAGAAGAAATAATGGCCTGTCTGTAATGAAGGCCTGCCGTTATTGGAAGTTTTATTTATGGTAATGTGTCAGGGGCAGATCAAGGACCACATGACTGTAGACTTACTTCCTGATGACGTGACTGCTGACCAAGTGTTAACGAGATGTGGTGACGATGTCCTTGTGTGTGTGATCTAGGTTATGCTGCAACGGTGCTTCAAAAGGCCGAGGTCCGTATCATCAACAGCACGGTGTGTGACCGCCTGATGGGAGGCCAGATCACGTCCCGCATGATGTGTGCCGGCGTGCTGAGCGGAGGCGTCGATGCTTGTCAGGTACAATGGTGTCCAAAGACCTCGCTATCCCTTTTTCTGTCTCCTGTCAAGTTTTTTTTTCCCTATGAAGCACTTACAGCGTAACAGGTTTGTCCCAGAGGGGTTTACAGAGCAACAAAGGTTGTATTTACTCAGGTTAGGCCAATATTTTATGCTCTGTGTCTGTGGGGAACTCTTAATCTGAAATTATTTTAACCGATCAATTTCCACATAAGTATGCATGGATATGTTGTTATTATAATCCTGCTGGGCTTCATGGAGAGTTTTAGAGTCCCATTGTGTAAATGATGTTTCAGGGGATTTTCCTGCCTGCCAAAAGTAATATCCCGGGGGAAACACTGAATAATTGTAATTTCTTTGGAAGTGGCAGGCAAATGGGCACTTGTAAAGATGCCACTAGCTATTGGTTAACTTCAGATGAAAAATATTCAGAAACTCCATGTCAGTTGCACCCTGATAGATGGAGATAAACATAAGTAAGTCAAACTAATTATAAATAGACGTATGTTTAAGAGAGGCGAGGCAGAATGAGGGAGAGAAAGATGGAAGGAAAAAGGAAAAATGCTAAAAATAGGAGGGAGGTAAAAGAGAGGGCTGCCCCCCAAAAGTCGACACATAAAATCTTCACCTGAGGGTCGAGCTGAATGGTAGCAATGCTTTCTGTGTTGACAATTCAATTTGGTTGGAAATATAAATCTTTATGCAGCTGTCTTGATTAATTCTGTAGATTTAAATGCTCTTAAATATGTTTATATGACTGCATTTGATTATGATTGTTTTGACTTGGTCCATCAACGAGGTCTATAGATTTTAAAAAATATATAAATAAATGAAACAGCTAATAGTCGCATCGAATGGCCGAATCTGATTCAACTGAGGAAATTGTGAGTCTGATACAGCCCTAGGAAAGAGAAAAAGAGAGGTTAGAGAGTAGAGGAGGGATTGGAGGGGAGGAGATAAACAAAAAGAGGAAAAAATATGGGGTAAGAAAGCAAAAAAAAGAGAAATTGGGCAAAATTTTGGGATTATGAGAGCACACTGTCCTCATGCAGTACCACTTATACTAACACACATGCTTGTTTTTGTCCCGGTGTGTTTCTCTCAGGGTGACTCTGGCGGTCCCTTGTCCTACCCGGGCAGTGGGGGTCGCATGTTCCTGGCCGGAGTGGTCAGCTGGGGTGACGGCTGCGCCCGCAGGAACAAGCCAGGCATCTACACGACCGTCACAAAGTTCCGCGGCTGGATCAAGGAGAGAACAGGAGTGTAGAGCACAGGGAAAAGGCCCGACACGGCCCAACAACACGAACACTAATATGGACTGATGTTCTACAGCACAGACAAACACTACTCTTCTTTTCAAGATGATGTAGTGGCGAGGCCTCGACTTCTCCTCCTCAGCTGCAGTGGGACAGTGCACTGTCTGCTTGAAGAGCAATTGCAACAATTTTTTATGTCTACTGCAATTTATCAAGGGAGGAGACCTGTTTTCGGTTAAATATTTTGAACTGTAAATAAGTGTTTTATTTTTGTGTTTTTAGCTGTTGTTGTCTTAGTGTGTTTTGATGGAGAACAAGGTTTTGTGCCACAATGATGAGTAGCTGTTTGGTGTGATTGTTACAATAATTTACACTAAAGGATATGAAATGCACAGCCTGCAAGATAATCCTTCACTCTGTCCATCAATCATGTTACACTTATACTATGCTTTGTCAGTGGCCTTCATATGAACTGCCTCCCTCTTCTCCTTGTCTTTGTCCTGAATTTTCTAAAGGGAAGGAAAACGACGGCAAGCTCAAGTCCATCCTACCTCCTATGGCTTGGTATCTTATGCATTTAGCTTGTATGTTGAGATTTTCGTCCGATCAGGAACCCTGACTTGAAGGGCATGAGAAAAAGTTGCTGATGTGATTGATAGGTTTTAGATGAATTCCGCTTTTTTTTCAGGGATTGCATTTCATTTGAAGATGTGAAATACTTTTGTATCAGAATAAAATGAAAAGTAAAATAGGTGGTTTTGTTTAAGCTTAATTTTCTGTGTCTCAACATGTCTATATGACCATCATGAACCGAACTCTGATATTGACTGGGCAAGCTGTGCTATCTCAAATCTACTGTCTAAATTTATGTTTTATAGTATATGTTTTTAAATAAAACTTTGAAAACTTACCAGCAATATATTGCATGTCTATTCGTATGCACCGACATGTATTTAAGTATAATTATTGCAAGGCTTTGTCTTTATATTACCATATATGTATTCCTTTACACCAAATTCACATGAAATATGCTGTGTAATATTTGCATTACAAATAAGTGAAGTCTCCACCTCCACCAGGAAGTGTTGGAGAACAAAAAGCTCTGTCAGCACAGAGCAGTGATATTTGCATTGTGCATATAATAATGGACGGCACATGTAGACAGAGAACTGATAGACTCTGTAAAACAGTCAGGATCTTGTGCTCATTCTGGGTCCAGATGCAGATGGTACTTTGTCTTTTCTATGATCCTGTAATAAGTAAGTTACAGAATACACTCCTTAATCCTCATTAAGTATTGAAGTGGATATTCTATATAGAAATACAGGTATTAAGCTGAACAATCTTGTATTAAAACATCCTCTCATCCAGGTGACCTTGTCCTTTGTGGGGATTTTCTCAATGCTACTCCATCCTCTCCACAGCTGGAGCTGTTAAGGTTTTCAGCAGAGAACGGCCCCTGTGGTTTTCCCATTGAGGTTACTCCAAATCTCTCAAGATCTCTCTGGAAACCGGACAGCCCAACCATAGTGATCGTGCCTGGCAGGAGGCCACCCACAGCTCAGCCCAGCTGGGTGAGGATCATGGCTCGGGAGCTGCTGCTGGTTGGGCAGAGAAATGTGCTGGCTGCAGACTGGCTGCTGCCTCTGGAGCAGGAGATTACAGATGGAGCCGATCAGATCGGGCAGAGACTGGCAGAAGCCATCCAGGCTCTACTGGTGAGCTCACGCTGCACGACTCGAGGTCAACCTTTTGTTTTCCTGTGATCTTTCACAGAGAGGTTCGCAATGTGAAATGGGATGTGCTGTTTTTTATTCCCCCACAGGAAAATGGTTCCTCTCTCAAAATGTTCCACTTAATAGGATTTGGAGTAGGAGCCCATGTTGCCGGTAATGCTGGCCGTTGTCTGCATGGAGCCATTGGAAGAATCACAGGTGGGATACCTGCAGATTAAACTCTTAGAGGAAGGAATTTCCCTTCTGTATGATTAGTACTTTTAAAACTAAGTAGTTTTTACTTAGTAACACAGCTTCCTTTACTTTTGCCTCAGGTCTGGATCCATTTGCACCAGTCTTTTCAGAGACAGATAAACATGTTTCTTTGAATTACAACGATGCACAGTACGTGGATGTTGTCCATACCGACTTCAATGGTAAGATGCATTGTTGTAGACATCACACTTAACCTAATTTAAGTTTACACAAAAATGCATGTGTGTGCTCTGCTACTGTATGTTTGAATGTATCAAGAATAGATGCCATATGGAAACTGAAAAATTTGATTGTGCCAGATGACAGTAGGGCTGAACAATTAATGGAAATGAAGAATTCATTTGCAAAAACAGATAAATGCCATTCCTAAAAATACATGAATAAAAAACTTAAAAAAAACTGACTGTTGTATGCAATGCTTCACATAACATACTGCTTGAATCTAACAATTTGCCTATGCATTGGCCTGATAGTGTGCTTTTTATTTTATTGATATCTGGGGGGAAAAAATGAAAACAACAGAGGATATCTGTTTTTGCAAATGAACCCTTCAAATATTGAAATCCATCAGCCAAGTGCAATATCCAAACCAAAAGAGCTGCAATTTGTTGACAAAATGAAGTATTGTGGTGCTACAGAGATGCTCTGGCCTAAAAATTGTATTCTCCAAATGTAAGAAAACATGTTTGTTTGGCACAGACCCCAGTAAAAATCACATCATCATTTTAAGTTTTTCCAGTCAAAATGAGAATTATAATCATCATTCCCATTAAAATTGTGAATCATGTCAGACTCGCAATATTTCTTAAAATAATTGCAAAATGAGTTATTTTTTATTAATCGTATCTTTCATCCCTAGTTGACAGTAACCATTTTTCCTTTCTTTCTTGCTAATTAAATGATCTGTTCAGCCACTGAACCTGTGGCTGCTTTGGGGTTTTCCAGACCAGTGGGCCATGTTGATTTCTACATCGGCAACGGACATCAGCATCCTGGTTGTCCTCAGGCTCTCATACACGGTAAAAATCTAAGTTAATGTAACATGACACAAGTAGTACAGACCTTTAGTGGAGCATCACTAAAGACCTGGCCCAGTGTGAATAATCCTTTGTTGTGTGACTTCAGGTGAACAATACCTGCTCTGTAGCCATCACCGTGCCTTCCAGCTTTTTACCAGCTCCATCCGGGCTCCATGCAAATTCATTGCTCTTCCCTGTGAGAGTGTGTCCGATTTTAAGGAGGCTCTCTGCACGCGTTGTAACCTGTCTGGGCTCAATGTCTGTCCACAGTTGGGTATGGGAAAGTTTTTTCTTTTCTTTTTTTTTTTTTAAATCCATGTCAGTTATGACTATGTTTTTAATCACCTGTCACTGAAATCCAAGGATATACATGTATTCACTTCAACCAAATACTGATTTCACTGATCAGTACTAGTAATAATCAGTGAAATCAGCTGCTGAAGTGTTTGGGTGGATTGAAAACTAGGATAGGATGAAGATAGGATGGGATAGGATTAAAAACTATTGTATTATCAGATGATGCTGGTATGCAAAAGAAGAAGAGTTTGTTTCTGTCACCACCAGCATCTTTTCTCCCCAAAGGATATGACATCAGCTGGTTGCCTCCAAATCGTCCCATCCGCTTCAAGCAAGTCATGGCCATCCTAGACATCTCAGCAGCTGCCCCTTACTGTGGTCAGGACACAGGTGTATCATCAAAGTTTGTTTACAGTGGACATTGACTTTATGCAGTATAATGTGATTTGTGCATCTCTTTTTCAGTCTCCCCTTTTGTGTTTGAGATGCATCTCAAAGGAAACACCTCACTTGAGGCACAATTATTCATTCAGCTGAAGGGAGACGTCAACAAAACTTCCATCATACTGGTGTCAGGGTGAGGGGTGACCTTTGTTTTTTATGTTGATAAGATGGTTGATTTCATTTTTATACTTCCATGTACAGCAAATCTGTAATTATAGCTCTGTTGTTTTGTGAGCAGCCACTCCATGGTGGATTTTCAGCCAAACGAGGCGTACCACTTCCTGATCTCACTGGACCACGTAGAAGACTTCAAAACTATATCACTCAAATTTTATTCTGAACGGGTGTTGTACTTCCAGTGGATGAAAAAGAAGATTAAAATCAGCTACATGCGGCTGACTCAACTTCCTATACATACAGGGTAAATATGTCCACTCCCAACATTCTGCTATAACCAAGAACCACGGTGTTAACCATCCCTAACACAGATCTTTTGCTTGTTCCAACAGACTTGTTTATTCAACAGGGAGTGTATCCGCTGTGGAAAATCAAGTCATTCAAGTTCATCTTAACACTTCAAAAAGTATCAATCTTTTAAAGAAATAAAAATTATTATGGGTATTTTGGTCCTGTGTAAGTTTATTATAGTACTATCGCTGACAATGTTGGGGGGAAGGGGAGGATGAGGTAAAATGAGACACTTTTACATTTGGTGCAGCTACTACTGCAAAATAAATAAATATAAAATAAATTAATTAATAAAAACCGCAAAAATTATTTCAAACAAAAAATATGCATCCTTGGAAACTAAAACATTTTCGGTAT
>OMKZ01001084.1:0-10765 GCA_900302535.1 Neoniphon sammara
AGCACCAAACATCGAGGAACATCTTCCCTTTGAAGTTCTGAGGTAAATACCATCGCCCTGTTGCAATCAAGCGGTCTTGAAATGGCGAGGATATCCAAATTAGATCTGAACTAAAAATCACACCGTGACCTTAAACTGCACAAACCCTCCAGCGGATACACTAGCTATACAACCATGTGACTCTATCCTGCAAAGGCTCATTGCCACTAGGCTAGCCATGTGTTACCAATGAACCAAGCTATACAAGCTCTCGAGTTTCAATGAGCTCATCCTGCTTACACCTGAAGCAAGCCGAGTCAGACAAATGAACCGCGCAGTGCATGGCAACTGTCTTTTTGACACAAGTGTGTCTGTATATCTGAAGTGAATATGCATGACCGCTAACATACCGTTGACTTACAGAGCTACCATGACCTGAATTGTAGAGATGGACTGATATATTGACAGACTATCGCATCAACCAATATCAGTTTTAAAATGTAATATCTTATCAGTCCAATATTACTTTAACTGATAATATCTGGCTAACAGTGCAGTATTTATTTATTTATTTTTTTGTGGTGGTGAGTCACTTTAAAAAAGAATGTAAAATTAGCAACATGTAATGCAGTGTTCTCTTTTGTGAAAAAATACTATCTTTAGACAGGCATGCCTGAAAAGCTCAACCTGTTTTGCACCTGCATTTCTTCTACAGTTCATACAAAAATGCATATCTGTGTAGCTACAGGTGGAAATGTATTGAATATCTGTATTGGCCTTTACAAAAAACATATCCCTCCATCCATAAATGTTGCACTCACCATGAGGATGCCTGTAGAAAATGTAGTGGTAGGTTTGACCACCTGCTTCTGCTTTTCTATTTGAGTCTCCAGCTGAGCAGCGCGGACCTTGTGCTGGGCGAGCAAGATGGAGGCAGGAACTTGAGATTGCTCCTGGGGAGATGCAAAGAAATTGGGATTTTATGGAAATGGAAACTTATAGTATACAGAACATTTGATGTGCCTGAGACGTGCATTCAGAACAAAGTACTATATCTAAATAAGGAAATAAAAAAAATTCTAAAAGGTGAAATCATATGTGATTGAAAATATGGAGAATATAACCTGAGGCACTCTGATGTCGAATGAATAAAAAGCCTTTATTAAAGCATGGTTAGACCAATGTGTTTCCACCCATAAAGAGCCGTCTTCATGGTAGAGTTAGGGTTACTGGGTTGATATATTTTCTGCTCAGTAAAAACTCCCGACACATATACATATAAAGAGAAAAGGCTCTTTCCATATGTAACTGAGAGACGCTGGGAACGCGAGCGACCTCAGACGCCTCTTTCTTACTAAATAACCGTCAGTGCGGGGTGCTTTCGGGCCAGCTATCACATTATCAATGCAGGCCATGGTACCAAAACTGTGGCAGTGCGGGGGGGACGCTGCTTCAAGTGCACTGCGCCGCCTTCACCTCCATTAAATGCAAGGTCGGACATTTCAATTTCTCCAGTGGAGTGTTGCCAAGCGCAGAGGTCTAAAAACACAAGCCTGGACACGTCGTTCGCTGAAGAGGCAGGACGTTTTTGATGGGGTGGACGCTGCTGGTAGGACAGTCTGGAGGTGTTCTTAGCATAGAAAACTATAATGAAACTGATCGAATGGCAATTATCCACAGCACTGACGTCTTTCAATAGACTACAGAGTCTCTATGAACTTGTAATTACTTTAAAAGTAATTCAGTTACATGAGGGATTACACTGTTAAATTGTGGCCTCAGTGGTAGCCACTGTGTGTGAAAATCTGATATTTGATAGATGTGAGCTACACTGATTTTGAACTGGTGCGTGCATGTGTTATGCTTGTGTGTTTGTGATGATTTGCTGATTAAGAGGACATCACACGGTTCACATGCTTATCTCTTCACAAACATCTTGAGAAAGAAGTCCATGAAGAACAAAAAAAAGCAATAAACCCACGTACAAATCTTAACAGGCAGAAGAGATTGGGGGAAAAAAACTCAGGTATTTCTATGTTTGTAGTGGTGACTAGGCAAAGCTATATTTTAGCCACTGCTTCAGGAAACAGCAACAAGGCATTAAAATGTGTGTGCGAGAACAGTGAGCTTTCAGGCCACGGGGATCTACAGATGTCAGAGCTCAGGAGTTTTTCCCCCAGAGGGTGAGAGCTGATCTCATCTGCCTACAGTCAACAGGCCCTGTGCCTTAAACAAACAAACACACAGCTTAGCCTGCTATCTGTGATGGTCCTTCAGCAGCCCGCTCTGCAGGAACAATCACTTCCAAAGCCCGCAGCCCAACACAATGGAGCCAAGAGGCTTTGGAATCACAGAATGAGAACAATGCAGTGGGAACAGGACAGCACAGCCTGCAGCACAATGACTGGTAATAGGCTCTTAATGATCTCACAGCCATGAACCCTGAGGCTGTAAGTGTGCGTGTGTGTGAGTAGGCGCGCATGGCAAGACATGCAGCATCTGTTATAATGCGACTGTTCTTTAGTAAGCTCATTGCTCTGCTGAACATGACATTCCGTTTTCATGCACACGTGCCACGTGCGTGTATCTCACCAGTTCGTCCAGTAGAGCCTGCTTGCTCTTCCTCTTGGCCTGTAGCTGCCTCTGCTCCTCCTGCAGCGTCTCCAGCCTCCGCTGCTCGTTCCCCTGCTGCTCCAGCAACAGCAGCTCCTCCAGCTCCTCCTGCTCTCGCGTCTGAGAAGCAGAGATGAGAGCCAGAGAAAGAGGATGTCAGATGGAGCCTTGGGTCCCGGTGTCAGCGAGCATCCGCCCTGCTGTAGCAACTTTTACCCTGTTCACACCTGGTCTGAACATCCGTCTCAGGTGATCCGATCACAAGTAAACAGCTCTAAGTACGGATGTGAACAGGGTGTGGTCTGATGACTCAAACCACCTTCGAAGGTGGTCGGGGACGCATTGGGCCACATACCATTTGCAGTGTGAATGCTAATGTGTCCCAATGTGTCCCCAACAGCATCAAAGGACCGACTGTGTGCATAATGGGAGAAAGGAGTGGTTGACATAACAGACTGTTGGCATGAAATTCAAATTTGTTTTTCAAGTTTGTTTTTATGATAAAATGGCAGCATCTTCATTGGCTAATCCAAATAATATGCTGTTTGGGAACAACTGGGCCAAAGGTAAGGTATGGGATGTTTGGGAGTACTGGGAAGATTATGACAGTATGGAATATAAAAGTGAGGAGGAAGAAGGAACAGGAGGGAAGTGGAGTGAGGTACAGAGGAGTCAAAGTAAGAAAAGAAAGGAAAGATGTAATTCTGACGGATCTGAGGTTGATCACAAATCCAAACTCAAGTGGCCACAGGAGACACATTTGAGAGGTGCCAGGTGTGAACAGCGATCCGTCTTAACTGTCCACTTGTGACTGGATCCCCCGAGACAGATGTTTAAACGGCTTTGACAAAGATGAATCTCTACCAGCTCCTAGAGCGCTGTAATGTAGCTGACCTCACACCCCGACTTCCCTACAGAGGTGAACAAGCAAGAAGAAAATTTCCCTCCAAAGATTATTATTATTATTGGTATTATTATTATTATTATCATCATTATTATCAGTGTAGACTTTAAGCATGTGTGGGTAAACATGCACAGCACATACAAGCTTAGCCTTATTCCTTTGGATGACATCTCTGTTCTCCCTCTGGTACTGCTCCATCCTCTGCTTGGTGTTCTCCACATCGATGTTGTTGGTCAAGTTAAACACTGCAGAGGAGACACAGCATTACATTACAAAAGAAACGCCAGTGCGAGATCTCAACCTTGAACACAAACACATGCGATACCATGAGTGAGAATTCTAGCCATGCCTGCGTTCGCAGATGCCCTGGCATGGCCCTCGCCCACAGTAGCAGTCGAGCCCATTGTCAGGGCTTAAAACCCATGGGAAGGAGTCGGTGAAAGACGTGTTAGTGTTGGCAGAGCTACTCCCTGATCCGTGACCCTGGCTGGCACCGATGCCTGTAAAACATCCCCCCGTGCAGCCAGAGGCAGGGAGAAATCAATACACCGGGAGTAAGCATCCCGCTAACCCTTCCGCCCCGGCCTGAGGTCTGCCTCCAAGCCCTCTGCACCTACCTATGTCCTCCACTTGCTCCAGGTAGTCATTATAGTCTCTCAGGCTGGGGAAGTCAAAGTCTCTCTTGTTGTATCTGCAGTGGGAGAACAGCACTGGTGATACATATAGTAAAACCTGATGAAAGCAAATATGCACTGACATTAATAGCGGCCACTGAATCAAGCATTAATAATACTCGGTCTGCATAGTGCCTAATAGATACGCATTAGATGTCAATTAAGGGGCTATTAAAGAGCAGCTGAGAGGGAGAGAGAGAGCAGGGAGGGGCTGAGAAGTAAAAACCTGGCAGGGAAAGAGCCTTCCCATTTGAGCCCCCCCTGGGGAGACTCATTGTCTACAAAACAAACAGTGTAATGAGAAAGACAAAGGTGGCTTAAGAAGAGGGAGGAGGGCTGGGATCACACATAAACACACAGGGACACACCCCTCTTGCCTTGCGGGCCCCCCCTCACTCACATCTTCAGCACCTTCTTGCGGATCTCCACCTCCTTGTCCACGGCGGGGTCTTCGAAGAGCTGCACGCGGAAGTTGCTCTTCCTCAGGGGCGTGTCGCACTGCACACAATTGCCCGAGCCGCGCACAAACAGCATGTCCACGCAGTTCTCACATCTGAGGGGAGACAACAAAAGGGCACCTGAATTGAGTCATAGCTTTCCAGAGGTGACCCTCCCTACACAAGCCCTGAAAGCCAGTTGCCTGTGTGTAGGCGTACGCAGCTGCTGAGATACATTTTTTTCCTCACAGGGAGGTAAATTTCTGTTGTTTTTTTTTAACGTCTGCGAGTTATCATCAAGCCCAGTGGGTGATAATGGGGCATATAAATATTTCCTCTTGAGTGCTCGAAGAAGGCTGGAATTATGATTGGAATGTCGATTAGACAAACTCCCAAAGTCAGACGAGAGGAAATTAGTCTGACACCCCATCAGTGGAGTGTCTGTCCGCACTGGAAAAACGTTTGCTTTTGTGTTATTTCAACAGATCTCACGCAGTCAATCTGCCACGTTGCATAATAATATAAAACCCAGCTCAGTAATACACCCTGTATTTTATCAGTGAGTGAAGCCTAAAGTCAGGAGAAACGCTGCTAATGATGCAGAGCAGCAGTGTTTTGTGACTCCTATTGTATTCAGGAAATAAGCTAATTGCTAAACAGGTTTTCCATTACTACATGCAATTTTCAGCCTGCTCATCACTCAGAAATGCTTCCAGTATATCTGAAAATGCAACTTAAACACTTTGAAAACCCTCCAATATTACCACATGCCATTCTAATATCTTTTTTCCTGGAAAGGTGCTCTACTATTCCTTTTACTATTGCTCCTTTTTAAAAAGGGGAAGAAGCTGTATTATAAAGATGTTTTAGGAACATTTTAAAGTGGGAATCTAGGCAATTAGGAGTCAAAATATCTACTATAAATCTGTTTAATGTTTAATATGAGTTTCCCAGGACAAAATGGGTAGTCGTTCAGCACAGTCATGATGACTTTTTCAGAGAGCCATTGGTTCTTGAAAAGAAAAAAAAAAACGCCCAAGAATCACAGTTCTCTTCAGCAAAGAGCACCTCTCACCATCAGTGAGTAACTCATGAGAGAAAGGCAAAAAGGGTCTTAAACTAGAATTGGGGAATGCACGGCAAAGCCAAGGTTCAAACAGGAAAGTTTACTCCATGTGCCATCATGACACGGCAGCATGACAACCATCAGACCCACCTGAGGGCATAACCCTGAGCTTAGCCATCAATCACACCTTTAAGCAGGTAGGCGTTTACCCATCAGTCACACTCGAGAGAGGAGTGGACGCTGAAGACAATGGGAACGGTCTTAAATCTCCTCTAAGCAGGCAACTGGAGGGGTGGAGGGGCTGGATAAACGTTTGCACAGTCCACTCTTTTAATTAAGTCTCTGTGGAGCTCTATTCCACAGGAATTCACCTTCCTGCTCTTGACCACCTTCATGAGAATGGACAACATCTGGTTTCCAAATGTCACTATCTGGTTTTGAGTACTGACAGTTTTTCATATAATAATATGGCAACGTTGTGGGGCGAAAGCCAGACTTTTCGCTGTGTGTCATTGGTGGGACGGCTGAATCATTTGTTTCCAAAGTCAAGGGCTAGGCTTGAGACACTGGTGCCCAGTTAAAAGCTCTCACGGGACGGAGCTTATTAGAACAATCATGAAAGAGACATCATGCGAGACATTTCACCTCATCAGCAGGATTCAAAACAAAAAGCAGTTACAGGAGAAACTGCAGAGCCATGGAGTTTGGCTGTTTATGCATAGCGTCTCGGATATGGGTCAAACAAGCACAACCTGCCAAGTATGAGCACAACCTTTCACAGAAATATACACACAAATAGAAAATAAAGTATTGCGGAGGACTACATTACAAGCATCTCAATAACACTGGGCCTAGATTTGGGAGCAAAATAAAAACGAAAACTGCACCAAAGATAAAAACATCTGCGCTAGCCAGTTGGTTCCAGGGAGCAACAAGAGCCCCTGCTCAAGTGCACCCTAGAAGGGGCAGATGTTCACTGTGGCCCCGGGCTAGAAGGAGATGTATAGGCCTGGCCATATGGAGGTGGATGGGGGATTCAGCTTGTTTCCACAGGCCCACAAAGAGCCCATTCATCAGCACAGGGCCAGGAGTGGGGCGTAGCTTGCCCCCTGCCCCATAAATGGACCACACAACAGAACCCTCCATAGGGGAAATCCTGTGTAATTCTAGAGGTGAACATCTAAAAGGATTGGAGGGAGGAGACTCTTGGAGTGCCCATCTTTCTTCTGAAATGCGCTCTCTCCACGGGACAGCTTTCTGATTGTGTCCCTGTTGCAATTTGTAATAAAAGGGGAGGCTCAAAAATCTCATGCCAAGTCTACACTTTACTACTCTTGCTCTACTACTCTTGCTCAAGTGAGCGAGCAGGCAGAGCTCTACCAGCTTGCCATCTCTGTGTCCCAGGGCTGTTGTCGCTACTCGTGACTCCTCCCTCTCTCACCTGTCCTGCTCAGAGCTCCAGGCTCATATCTCTCCCATCTGCAGCTGTCAGCAGGTCAGGGAAGGGGGTGGCAAGAGGAGAGTAAACAGGGGCCTGGCTCAGCAAAGAGACTCACCCCCCACACCCCTACCCCACACACCACCACCGCCAACCCTAGTGACATTGCCTTCATCTTTACCTCCTCCTCCATATGTTGGAGAAAGAAGGAACCACGCAGCACTGCAGACAGACAGAGGCTGGATTCACCTGTTTCTCCCCCCAAAGCTGTCTGACATCTCTGGCCTCTCACAGAGTTGTGACTGAGCCCAGACAAGACAGGAGCTGGCTTTGTGTCAAATGTTAACCTGCTGTGACGCTCGGTCCTGCCATGTGACCCAGAACCTGCAGCAGCACAGCCAGAAAATGCTGAGGCCAAAGAGTGTGATCACTTACACAGGACGCTAGTTTAGGCAGCACCCTCAGCCTTGTATGACCTGAAAAATTCATCTCGGATGGGGTGCAGTTAATGTTACTGGAAGATGTGGCAATCAAATATAGGAAACAAGCCTCCACTTAATGAGCTGTGTGTATCCTGTCAACCTCCAAGTCCAACCCTTAATTACTACTGTATGCCTAGCCCACTGTTGTCCGTGTGCCCTGTGTCAAATGCCAAAGGACACGGGCCCTGCGTCATTGTGCGTAGGTAATAAATAACAGACAGCAAACACCCCCGGTGACAGGGATACAAAATGTGCTGTGGTGGGGTTTAAATTTAGATGCAGGCAAGAGGTGGAGCAGCTCAATATTGCATTGCATCGCCTAGGCAGGAAGCCTACTCAGCCTGGACTGGAAAGGCTGCTCAGTGTTGTCAGCTGTTAGAAAGACATTAGGCCAGTGTGGAGAAAGCCCAACAGTGATTCAAATGGTTCAACCAACACAGAAGCTAACATTGGCAAACATGCACGCAGATTAGGTAAATTTGTTTTAAAGAATAAGTGCTACTTTTTTTTTAAGTTGTTGATTGTATCAAATGGGAAATCAACACCTACATTTGTGAACTTGAAAACCCATTGGATAAACAATACAAATCCATCAAACCTTGAAATAGCCATGCTTCAAGCAAAAAGCTAAATGAAATCAGCGATAAAAATGCTAATACAGCACAAGAGTGCAGCGGGTTCCATTCTAAGTAGTGCAGAGACTCAACCACAAACCGGCAAAGCCAAGGTGACCCAGGCTAGGACATCTCTTTAAATTGCTTCATTGCAAAATCATTTTAATTTTCTATGCATGTAAGCCTGCATCCAGGCAGAGGCAGTGAGTTATGAGCTTGCTGACCTGATGACAAAGCACAGCCACTTCCTGATGGTACGGTCAATAAATAAGACAGGGTCAAACATATGCTCTCATCATACCCCACTGTGACACTCACAGAGACCAGTCTGTTCCCTTGACTTAAATGACTGAGACTGTAAAGTATTGACAAGGTTAAATGCTTAAAAAAATTGTGGCAAGCACCTTATTTTAGTGACATCCTGGGGACAATGTTAATCAACATTGCAGTCTAGTAAGAAAATATTATGTGGTTTATCTGTATCAACCTAACCTTGGGGGTGGTGGGGGGTTCAGGTGTACACAGCAGCCAGTGTATTGTTTTAGCCTGTTGGTATGTTGCACCATCAGTGATGCAATAAAGCAAATTTAATAAGTATCTTCACCCATCTTTTGAAGATACAACAAATCTTTCTGACGTATATCCATAATAAATAATATCAAATTATGTTAATTATTTGAAAACTGTCTCTAAAAGCACAAATTAGCCGAATTAACAAGTTTGCCCTGATTGGAGGTCAGTTATTCCTCCTTTATATTTAGTAGCACACATCACTTAGCACAAGGGATGTCTCTCACAAACAGCTAACTAACTGCACATATATAATGCACGTAACTTCTTTTGCAAAGCAATGGATGACTTGTTTTAAGTGCTAGTAAGCGTCGTGATGTTATTCCCTATTATTTGCTTGAAGCAGCCCAGCTCAACATGGTTAGAGGTTGCTGTAACTTTACAGGTCGCCGCCTGCGTTTGTATTTTTGTCGAGAGGATAAATAGTTTCGTCTTCGTGGAATTAAAGTTAGGCACAGCACAATTTTTCAAGGAAAACTTGGTCGTAGATGGGGAATTTAGCTACTCCGCTGTCTCTGAGCTGTCAAATGTAAATACTTACAGCGTGTGGCCGCAGACGTTCACCATCAGTTTCAGAGACGGATTCCTGTATTTGGTTGTTTTGCACCTCGGACACCCTTGGTCGTCCATCTCTGAGTTTAAAATACAAAGAATAAGCTTGACAAAAACGTAAACAACACGCAATTTCTTGTCACTTCTCAGGCGGTGAACCGCTGCGTCACATCGAATGTGGTCCGAAGGGAAACTCGGCTGATAAGAACAGTTCCTAGGTAATTACTAACTGTAAAACAGTAGTTGTCAAACTGTGGTGCAGGCGCACCCAGGGGTCCCCGAGGGAGCTCCAGGGGATCCACAGTAAAATGTTGAGTAGTCTGTTTTCACCAGTAATTTATCCACATAAAGCTGATATTTAGAGAAAATGTTTAAAAATGGCTGTTTTGATTATGGGTTTCAGTCTCCACTGAGTCTCCCCAGCAGGCTACTCTATAGATTACTCCTATATTCCATGATGTAAGCCTGTGCTAAAACCGAAATATAGCCTAACCAAAAAATCCTCTTAGATAGTTTTACCCAGGACTGAAGCTGATGAGACAGCCGTGTCTGGCCCAGTATCTATCCATTTGGGGGGATTCTTGGAAATAATTCACCAAGGATTATAGCATGATAATAGAGCCACAGTAGGTTATGATGAAGGCGTATATTATAATATTACCAAGATGATACAATTATACATACTAACTTAGGGACAGGCTGGTTGAAATGCTAAATTTCAACATTACCTATTTAAATATAGAGTATCTGTGGTTATTCATTTATGCTACAATATTTCTCCAATCACTAATATGTTTCATTGATTTAATGACAATGTAACTATGGTAACGCATTTTAGACAAAACAGTGGCCCTCAAAATTTGACACTATAGTCAGATCACATGTATCATAATAATTTGCAAAAGATACAGATTTTACACAATTCATAGAATTAGAAACTATATAATTTAGCAGGTTGTTTTTCACAAGAGAGTGTTGCACCAGCCATGAATGTATAAGACGCTGCAACACAAATGAAAGCTTTCTGGGCTGGTGTTTAGCTTTTTATCTCACTAAGTAAGGTTGAGTTATTCTCTTATGTAAGGTGACATTAAATTCATGCATCAGATTGAGGGACTGTGGGTTTTGGGGGTACAAACAAGTTTGGATCTCAGAAAATACTTAAGGACTACTTTTTTGTTATTAAATGCAATATCAAAGCATACATCTCATAAAAGGGATGGCCTGGAGTGAACTTGAATTCAACTTTCATTGAAGATACATCACCCTGGATGGGCTCTTGATGTTGTGTTATGTGTTTCTCTCCAACACCTCATCTTGGGTCATCTAGTAGTTTCTGTATCTAGGGGTATGGATGGGATTTGAGCTTACATTGGTTCTTGGGATCATGATGGGTTTGTCATGTCTTCATTCAATATGTAGCAGCTTGTGACAGA